>CM050419.1:16403493-16455993 GCA_027564155.1 Gymnocypris eckloni scoliostomus
TTCCACTGTCTAAAAGTTTTAGGTATAATCCTTCATGCCAGATTGAATCGAATGCTTTCTTGAAATCAATGAAACAAGCAAAGATTTTTCCTATGTTTTGATGTACATATTTGCCAATTAGTGTTTGTAATGTAAAAATGTGATCGGATGAGCGACATTTTGGAAGAAAGCCAATTTGGCATTTACTCAAGGCATTGTGCTTCATAAGGAAGTGCAGCAGTCTGGTGTTTAAGATGCTGCAGAGCACCTTCCCCAGGTTACTGTTCACACAGATGCCTCGGTAGTTGTTGGGGTCTAATTTGTCTCCGCTCTTGTGAATGGGGCTGATGAGGCCCTTGTTCCAGATCTCAGGGAAGAACCTGACACACAGAACATCATTGAACAGTTTTAGCATTGTAATGACTGGTCAAAGGCGTGTGGATCCAAGTGCAGTAAGAAATGTTATAGGCAGAATTAAACAGGCAAAGGTCAGCGGGCAAAAACAGGAATATCAGAGGCAGGGCAAAGATGTAATCAATACCAGGCAGAAGTCAGGGTCACAGGCACAGGTTCAGAGTTCCAAGGTCAGGCAGTCCAGGGTCAAACACAGAGATAACAAATAGCAGGATGAATAACGCTCAGAAATGTCAGCCGGGGCAAGAACAAGACTTCGCAGTGTTTGTATGGAAGTGTGCTGCTTATATGTATGTGTGTGTGAATGAGGTGCAGGTGTGGTGAGACAATCAGGGTTAATTAGTGATTGGTGACAGCTGTGTGATTGGTGTAATGGTGGATGGGAATGTGTGAGTGCAGTGAATGATGGGAGATGCAGTCCATGGGTGATGTCCAGCTGTAGTGTGGTGCAAGAGATGTAGTGATTAGCAATCAGATTCATGACAAGCATGGCCAGTTTGAAGCGTTGGTCTGTGTGTTTCAGCATCTCGTTCAGGATGCTGTCGACACCGCAGGCTTTCTTGGGCTCAAGGACCCGTAGTTTATCTTCCAATTATTTCATTGTTATGGGGAAATCTAAGGGGTTTTGATTCGCTTTAATAGATCTTTCCAAATTGTCTAGTTTATTAATTATTTCATTTTGATTAGAATTTTGAATTTCGGTTGGGCTATATAATTCTTGGAAATGGGTTTTCCACGTCTCCCCATCTTGGATGGCCAGAATTTCTTGATTTGGTTTGTATAATACTTTCCATTTATCCCAAAATTTGTGTGAGTTTATAGATTTTTCAATTTCTTCAAACTGGTATTGCAAAAACTGTGCTGTTTTCCGCCGGAAATTCCACACTCTCTCTCTCACACACACACACACACAAACACATTCACCTACACACAATTTGAGAGCTTCAGTCTCAAATTATGCTTTCCTTCTGCAGGAGACACAATTATAGAACACCAGCTCCAGCCTATCCTCGGAACCCTCACCTCCACCCCACCACAGGTCACACACACACACATACACATCACACACACACACACACACACACACACACACACACTCAACTCTGTATAGCTATCTATGTGAAGACATTGATTGACACAATGCGATCTCTAGCTCCTTCCCCAGTAGATCAGAACCAAGTGCCTCACCCAAACCCTTACTCTAAACCTAACCTTTACCCAATTACAACCTGACCGCTAAAACCAAGTCTGGACCCTCAAACAGGCCTTTAAAAGGCTCTCAGAAAGTGAGGACTGGCCAAAATGTCCTCACTCCGATGGTCTAAAACTCAATCCAGCCCTCACAAAGATGCTGCACACACACACACACACACTAACACAACACACCATGTTATGCTCATAATATGTAGAAACGATGCATAAGCATTAGATCTGTCAGTGGTGCTGAATGAGCCGGTTCTGTTTGTTTGTGTGCGCAGGTGTCTGCGCTGCAGGTTCGGGCCATGTATGACTTCTCTGCGGAGGACGCAGACGAGCTGAACTTTCATGCTGGAGATGTTATCGAGGTTTTAGATCAGTCTGATCGTTTCTGGTGGAAAGGTGTTCTGCGTGGGAGAACCGGACTCTTCCCCGTCAACTACACCAATCCTGTCTGAGGATCCGTGACGCTCAAAATCCATTTCAGCCTGTGATGTTGCATAATAATGATTTATGAATAAATTTACATTAACAGTTCGGAAACACTTTTTCACCGTGTCTCTCTCTCTCTCTCACATACAAACACACACACACACTCTCTCACACACATACACACACACACACACACACACACTCTCTCTCTCTCACACACACACACACACTCTCTCTTCACACACTCTTCTCACACACATCCTCTCTCTCTCTCACACACACACACTCTCTATCTCTCACACACACACACACACACACACACACACACTCTCTCTCTCTCACACACACTTCCAGCTGGTACAGAGATTTTGACAAATTGTGTGCTTAGTTTGATGAGCACTTTTACAAACAAGTTTATGAATCTTTCAGAATTATGATCCTCTGCTTCTGGACTGTGTGAAATGTTCCTGAGATGGGATCTTCATCCAAGTACATATGGACATATTATACATATGGCTTTAATTTGATGCCAAGTTTGGATTAAAACCTATTTTAGAAAATAAATATTTTTTATAAAATAAAAATAGCACAGTACATTTTATTTACAGTAAACAAACCTATATAAAAAAATTAACTTTCATTTTTTGACATGACTTCACTTCTGCAATAATCTGCTGATTGTCTTCTTTAAAAAGAGACCAACCTTAGGTCTGTATTCAAAAGCATTCATTAATTATAGCAATTAAACTTTAATTAGTGCACTTTCAAGTCTATTCTCAAAATGGGGGGTAAGGGGTTGAATAAATACATCCATATTTAATAACACATACAGCTGAGTCATGATGTTATTAAATGAATGGTTCAGTTACAGTTTTAAAGACATCAGAATTCTTAGTGCATGTTAAACCAAAACAATATCTTGAAAATATTTCATAAAGTATCTATAAACTGGGTTCTTTTACAGTAGTAATGTAAATCATGTTTGCAGCAGCTGTATGTTTTTGGAGTGGCCTGATGATTGTGAGACTCCCGGCCTGGGGTGCATCGTTAGTTAGCTATGGTCGTTAGTTCCATTGAACTCTATTGGTAACAAAGGAACTTGCAAACATGGTTGTTTTTGGTAAACGCACCCCAGGCTGGAACTTTGTCCCAGAATGGCATTAAATAACTTATGAATATTTGTAAATATTTGTGGCTTGAAACAGCTAACCCTAACCCTAACATTTGTCAATTTAAATAAAGCTGAAATAAAACAGCAAAGTCCTAAAGCATTTCTATGAAGGGAGAAAATCTGAATAAATCCATATTAAATATACAAATAGCCTTATTTCGTGAAACATACTATATTACACACTGCTCTGGGAGCCAGGAACAAGGAGTTGAGGAGTTTCTTCTAAACAAGGGTTTTAATGATCCACAAACGTAGGAGACACAGGAACACAGCAAAAGACGTTTAACAACCGACAGGAAACATGGGGCAGAACAGACTATAAATAGACAAGACTAACTAGACACACCTGTAACATAATCAATACACACGGCTGGGACTAACTGAACTAATAATGAATGGGAAACAGGAAGGACCATATATGGGCACAAGAGGAAGGGAGACACAAGATATGGAGACACAGGTCTGACAATTATATTATGTGATTTACGAGGTGTAAAAAACACGCTATTGTGTATTACACCTCATATTTCATATAATATTTGCTTTATTTTTGTAGCCAACATCAAGCGTAATACATGTTAACATAACATTTACAAAATAATGTGAAGACTTATGATGAAACGGAGCTGATATCACGATATCAGATTTTACACTACACATTTATTGTGAGCAAAATAATTCATGATAATGATACATCATGATAATTATAGAAATATTGAGTGATAGCGTTATTTATTTATCCTGTCACAGTATCAAAGTGCAATAATATTTGAGAATGACAACATTTTTACTCCAAACTCACATTAAAGCATCAATCGAGTGTTTGAAATCACAAAGCTTCTCATCACAGAATGAGGCAGAAAATACACTATGTTACAGTATGCTATACACTTATAAAGGATATGTCTATTAGCATTGCATTGTAAATATATAATACCCCTATGAAAAACACCTGAGATGGCTTGAAGAACACTGATAAAACATACACAGATGCAGTAGTGAGCTACTTCTCTTCACGTTTCATTTTCATGAGCTAGTATGAAAGCAGAAAGTGATGTAAAGTCACACACACACACTCACACACACACACACTCACACAGAGAGAGACACACACACACTCGCACGCACGCACACACACAAACACACACACAGAGAGAGACACATACACATAGACTCGCACACACACACAAACAAACAAACACACACACAGACACACACACTCACGCACTCACTCACTCACTCACTCACTCACTCACACTCACTCACACACACACACACACACACACACACACACACACACACACACACACACACACACACACACACACACACACACACACACACACACACACACTTGTTTTTGTGCATTGTGGAGGCCACCTGGCAAAATTGCTACATAGTGGGGACCGCCTTTTCCTATGATCCTAGAGACCAAAAAAAAATAATTTGACAAAAGCTAAAAAGCCTGTTTAAAAGTATCACTTCAGATTACAAATATTTAACTACAAATGTTATAAACCTGACACAGTGGTCACTTGTGGGGACCTTTCAGGTTTTGTGTATATCTTGGGTCCGGGCAAACACACAACCTGTTTCTGGTCATTGTGGGGATCGAATCTAAACACACCAAACACTAGTTTTTGGTCATTGTGGGGATTGAATCTAAACACACCAAACACTAGTTTTTGGTCATTGTGGGGACTGAACTGACACACTAAACACCAGTTTTTGGTCATTGTGGGGACTGAACTCACACACTAAAAAACAGTTTCTGGTCATTGTGGGGATCAAACACACACACCAAATACTCGTTTTTGGTCATTGTGGGGATCGAATCTAAACACACCAAATACCCGTTTTTGGTCATTGTGGGGATCAAACACACACACCAAATACTCGTTTTTGGTCATTGTGGGGATCGAATCTAAACACACCAAATACCCGTTTTGGTCATTGTGGGGATCAAAACACACACCAAATACGTTTTGGTCATTGTGGGATCGAATCTAAACACACCAAATACCGTTTTGGTCATTGTGGGGACTGAACTCACACTAAACACCAGTTTTTGGTCATTGTGGGGATCAAACACACACACACCAAACACTAGTTTTGGTCATTGTGGGGATCGAATCTAAACACACTAGGGCTGTAGTCAAGTCCACCTTTGTCGAGTCCAAGACAAGTCCAAGTCCAAAGAGGTTCGAGTCCGAGTCAAGTCCGAGTCCAAAGAGGTTCGAGTCAAGTCCAAGTCCAAGTCCAAATGAGACGGTCAAAACAGAGAAAGAAAAATCTTCTTCAAAACCACATACTTAATTATTGATAATTGATGTGATACGAGAGCATATCTTCTATTCTAATATAATAATTTTGCATTATTGTTTGTAATGATCTAAAAGCATGTGCAGCAACACTGTAGGATCAAATTAGGCTATTTTATTTCTCCTCCTGAGACCCAGCTGTGGAGTTTTTGCCTCTGTAGTGGACATTCTATTTTAGTGTGTTTCTCTGAGACCTCACATGTCACAGTTATAAGTCTGGATGTCCTGCACAGAGCTCATTCAGGGCTTTATAGAGATACTAAAGGTTTTTTAAACCCTCTCATACGTCTTTAAAGATGGTAATATTTAATTTAGTGAAAAATTGTACATCCTTATGGAAATATGATTATATTCTGTAATGTCTTTTACATCTGAATCATTTTCAGATTGTTTGTCATAAAGCAACATCTCAGGAAAATGTTATGGGTTTTCAAATTCAAATATGACTCTGTTATGAAACAGGACATCATTTCATACATGTTCACTGTAGAGGACACCAGGACTAAAAGCATGTTTATTATGCATTTTGGGAGACAACAATTGAATAGGGAAATAAATTATATATCAGTTTGCTTATGAAATATCATATATTATTATTCAAATCTGGCCATGTATTACTCCCATTATGATTTTTTTTTTTAACATTCTGTCCCAACAGCAACACATTAATAAGCAAATTAGATACAGTGTATAGGTACACTGTGTTTAATGGGAAACCAGTTTATGGAATTTTTTACACACATATTGCATAAAACAAAATGGTATATCAAATCATTTAGTTATACATTTTAAAACATAGTTGAGAATCATCCTTAAACAAAGTTTAGTATAAAAATCCTGAAACCTAAAAATGTATTTGGTGATTTAAAAAACTCCCATTGATTTTGCCGTTTTATGTCTATTCATGCCATTTAATTTTAGTCCTTGTGTCCTCTACAGAGGACATATAATCAAATATGAATAAAAACATTTTTCTCATGGTCTAAACAATGTAATGACATGATCACTAAATATCTTTGCAGAAAAGAAGAACTACAACTACATCTTGTACAAACTTATATTATGCATATTAGGCTATATGTTCTGAAATAATACAAGACAAATGCTCCAAAAAACTCAAGTAATTCAAATTCAAAATGACTGAAGGTATAACACCTAGAGTGCTATTATTAACTATAAAGGCTCTGTAAAACAATGAACAGCAGTTCTCAGCCTGTCACCCTGATGCAAACCTGAAATATCAGATATACAGTACATGTACAGTAAGTTTCTTCACAGGTTTTGTATTTGATTACGCTGCTGTTCCGTTGTTTTTTCTATGTAAACATGGACGCGTTTGACGGTTGCGCTCGCGTCTCTTGCAGCGTCTCGTGCATGAAACGGCTTTCTAAAAACACGGAGCTCTAGTTATTAAAAGATGTTTAACTCACACCTTCTTGTATTTTTCCAATTCCACTGCCCGCGTCAACACAAAAACACACTCTGTGTGAATGACACCTAGAGAGCATCACACGTGAGCGGTTAATCATGTGCATCGACATGCGGTTGGATTGTTCTTTATCAAAGTGTCTAATTCTAGCGTTTGGTAATATTTCTATTCAAAATCACGATTCCTCGATTTATAAAAAATCTAATTGTGGCAAAGCATTAAATTCGAATTAATCGATAAAATCTGATAAATCGCCCAGCCATTGCCACAGTGTTTGCTTATGTTTTACTTTATTTACGTTTTTGTGTAATTAATTTTATTTTACATCCAGTTGTATTCCGTGCCTCCAGGCTTTATTCGTTTTGATCTTATTCGTTCTTTTTCTTATTCATTTGGTGCCACGGGGTTTGATGATTGTCAGTTTTTTTTTTTTTTACATTTAAACATTTTTCAAGTTTGTAATTTTATATTAGGCTTATAGCATGGTAATGGTGTATTTTTATTCGTTTTGTTAATTAAAGTCCCATGTTTATTGCAGAAAATGTGTCGTTGTAAGTGAAAGTGTCGTTAATAAGCAATTGACCTGAAATGAAAGTGAAAGCAAAATGCGCACGGGCATTAATAAGGTATTTAAAAGCGAAGGAAAGTGAGAGGGAAAACTCCAACGAACTTTGTACAACCAAACTGTATTATGCAACTTGCCGACAGCGTGTCTGTGGCCAAAATAAAGATTATTTATGCCTCATATGACGCACACTCATATGACGCAGCTGTGCATTTAACAGGGGACCAATGACAATGCCCGTTCTAGAAGGACCAATGACAATGCCCATTCTAGATGGACCAATGACAATGCCCGTTCTAGATGGAGTTAAACCAATGGCCATTACATTACCCATTTGCGGAACAAGCGAGTCTTTGTTTTGAAAGAGAAAAAAAAAGCATATATTGCTGGACTCGGTCGAGACCAACTTGAACATTTGGCGAGTCCAATGACCAAGTCCGAGACAAGTCCGAGTCCAAATACCAACGAGTCCAAGACAAGTCCGAGACGATAGAAAAACGTCTCGAGTCCGGACTCGGGTACTACAGCCCTAGATCAAGGGACGTTTTTATAAAAGTTTTTTCTCTCACACACACACACACATATCAAGAAAAACATCAAACATACACATAATATGAGCAATGACTGTTTTTCTCTGTAAAACAAGTCTAGACGAGCTGGTGTTGTTAAAACAACAGCATAAGATACTTGCCAAAATCTTGTAGTCTAGCATTAGTTACAGTTTATAACATTATAAGTTAGAAAATGTTGGACTTCAAACGTCCTGCGTGATCAAAAATTGAAGGAAGGCGAAATATAAAAAGTATTGAAATGTATTGATCAGAACAGCGCTGGGTTGTTCTCAGACCCAACGTCTCACAAAGAACCAACCCCCAATACATTCCAACAGAATATTTTATAGTTGGCGTCGACGTGTGTCTCCTTCTCATTGGTCGAGGGATCCGTCCTTAGACTTTCCAATCCGCTTCCTTGTCTCTTGGTCCCTGCAAAACATGCTGTCGAACCCCCACCCAGAACCTAGTTTTTCTAAGTAATCTGATCGTTATGTGTGTGTGTGCACATTCCTTGAGATAAAACTTCCCCCTTCCCCTCTCCCAAGGCTGTTAACCCCCACACACACTCTACAGAAAGCTCATTACATTTTCAGCAAGCAATACATTTAAAACCTTAATAAGAAATCCCATGGAAAAATTGATTACACACATAAACAAGTTATTAAAACTGATTATTAATATAAATGATTAAAAATGATTAAAATCCCTCAATCCCTCTCTTGACCTCTGAAAGAGGTCACACATCATTTTCCTCGTCATCATCGTCACTCTCGTGGCTTTGGTATGCTGATAGGGGCAGTGTCATATCTTTTTTCTCTATTGCTGCTACAATTAAACGATTACATAGGGATCTAATGCATGGAATGCAGCAACACCCACATGTTACTAATATAGCTACAAAGACCGCAATTGAGACCACAATGGACATTATCAGTGCCTTCCACTTACCTAGCGCTCTGTCCAGCCACTGTCCCACAGGGTTGTCTTATTCCGGAATGTTCTTTCATTTCTACTGATAACACGCGTAGCCCTTCTAATGCTTTAGTTACTGATCCGTCAGGAGCAGTGTTATTGGGGATAAATGTACAACACAAATCACCAAACATATGGCAGACACCTCCTTTTTCAGCTAGCAACATATCTAGAGCCAATCTATTTTGCACTGCCATCAGTGATGTAGGAGTTAATTGTTCAGACAGGCCTTTTACTGCGTCTCTGGAAAGGTTAGCCAATCTCATTACATTGTAATGTACATAGTTTATTCTATCTACATTTTTGTTAGGGGTTATTGGAAAGAGGGCAGCAATAATAGGTATGTTTTCGAATCCTGCAGCTATCTGATCAGCTAATTTATATTCATCTGGGACTCCTCTTGGGACCCCGATGGCATCCATATATGTGGGATTGTTTAATGATAAGTCTATAGTTGCTCCACGTTTTCTTATCACATGACTTCTTCTTCGGTTTGTTAACTGCCCTGTGCCTTTATTCATGTCAACTACTTTCTCTCCTATCAGCGTACATCATATCCTCTCCATGAACTATTCTTTCCTGACAATTAAAAACTGAACATATATCAAATGTAACACGTGGTTGAATCTTCTTCATAGTCAAGTTCTATACCTCCATATTTTGTCAGACACGTGTCCCTCTCTAGTGATCTCTTAGGCCTGGTTACGTTTGAGTCTTGTTGCAATTTTTCTATGCCTAAAATTATACCTACGATAGTGATGGAGATGATGAGGAGGAAACCCATACATGGCCAATTTTCCCACAGTCTCATTTTTTGTACCTTCTTCAAACACAAAATCAGTATAAAAAATTAAAACATTAAAACCTTAAATCATACACTTGTAATTAATGAAAACGTGATTATATGAAATTAAATAAAACTCATAAAAACTTGTGAAATTAATTATAATGAATATATGGTTATAACTATGTCTATTCCTGTAAAGACTTTACTCAAAATATTCTGGACTCTTTGGGAGTCTAGTTTGTCCAGACCACACCCCAGACGGGGTACGAAACACTTTTCACTCTATGTTCTACACACCAATCTCTCATGTGTTTTAAACTGTTGGTAAAATCTCCGTATGTGGGAGATCAGTGCACTTTCTTTTATGATTAAATGAAAAATTGTTCTGCCGTCTTCTTCCTGTGTCACTGCACATTCACCAGGTTTTTTGTTTTGTTGTTTCACTTTCTCCACACCATATTTATCTTTAAATGTTACTGCAATACCTGCACCATATGCACAATCTGCGCTTACACAATGTGCCAAAGGTTCGTAATTTTCCAGCACTTTTACTCCCAGCACTCCCAGCACCCTCCCTCTCTTGGACCTGTGACCTCAGGTCCACTTGCAGTTGTGCCAAAGACCTGCTAGGGGTCACATGCAACACAAGAAGACAAATGATACCAGGTGTCGCCTTTTCCTGCTAAGCGGACACAATGCGATGTTCTTGAGGTGACTCTTAGAGGCACAGACCATCTGGCCTCGTTCCACTTCCTCGAATTTTTCAGTCTGACCCACTCGGTTGGCGGGGAATCGGTTCTGGTTCATTGTCTGCAGTGACCTGCTGGGAAAATTGTTTAATCAGAGCAGTTAGTTTATCAAAATAAACACAGTGTGATTGTGATTTGGTCAGGTCTCAGTGGCGTTGAAGGTCCAGGAAAGAAGCGACCTGTAAGCAACTCAAAGGGTGTAAAGCCAGAAATCCTGTTAACAGAGGAACGTACAAACATTAATATCAATGGAAGGGCAGATAACCATGTCAATTTGGTCTGTGCACAGATTTTAGCCAATTTCCGTTGTCGCAGAGAGGTGAAAAGGTGAAAGCTGCCGAATTTACAAATGACATGACTGAATGTGTGGTGAGAACAGTCACCTGATGCCCCATGACTATGTGTGATGTTTTCTCAATTATCTTAGCTAGGCCTGCTACAAACCTAGCACAGGTTGGCTGGCGTTGTTCAATACCATCCAATAGGACACTGACATACATCAAAACTCTTCTGGTCCCTGTCTGTTTTGAAATAGGACCCCATGTGCACTGTTTCCTGTTTCAGAGTCATCCAGAAAGAAACCTAGGGAATAATCTGCACAATTTAGATGGGCTGCGTGAGCCATTTCTGTTTTTAAGGCAATAAAAGCTTGTTCTGCCTCAGGGGTCCATGTCAATTCAGCCTTGTCATACCCTGTTCTTCACAATCTGTCTTACGGTGTGGTCAGCGAGATGAACATAGGGATGTAATTTTTGCTGAAACCTGTGAGGCCGAGTAAGGAAAGCATGTCCTTCACTGTTAGTGGTTTGGGATGTGATAAAATGCTGTCACGTTGACGGTGGGAGAGTGTGGAGCCCTGAGCTGTGATTAACCTTCCCATAAAAGTAACTGATGGCCTGCTGACTTGCAATTTTTCTTTGCTGACCTTGAACCTTGAAACATATAGCAGTTGCAATATTAGGTTAGTCGCCCGTAGGCACTCTTCATTTGTTGTGGCAGCGAGCAACAGGTCATCAACATACATTATCAAGACACAGTCTGGGGAAATGTGCATTTTGTCAATTGTTCTTTTAGTACTTGATTAAAAAATCCCTGGTGACAGGATGAAGCCTTGTGGCAATCTGTTATAAGAGTACTGGCGGCCTCTGTAGGTGAACGCCAAACATGAATCTGTTATAAGAGTACTGGCGGCCTCTGTAGGTGAACGCCAAACATGACTTACCACTACACTCATTAGGGATGGGGAAATGTCTAATTCTCCTCAATAAATGTCTGCTGCCTCCTTTAATGACCCTCCTAACAGAACATTCTGTCTAAAACCTGTTGGTGCAGTCTGTGAGCAATCAACCTGTGTGCCATCTGGAAAAGTCACTATTACCCCTTCTGGTGAACATAAAATACTGGCCCCCAATTTAATAAGTAAATCCCTTCCCAGCAGAGGTACAGGAGCATTAAAGGAGTACAGGAATGAGTGTGGTAAGCTCTGATTCACAACCTGGACGGTTAATTGTTTTGTCATTGGCCAATGTTCTAACCCACCAGAGAAACCCATGACTCCCACTGTTTTATCACTTAGATCTTTATCTGTGATTGTGCCTCTTGTTACAGTGGAGTATGTAGCTCCAGTATCCACCAGAGCCCTTAGTGGTTTGTTGTCAACCACTATTTCCATGAGGGGTTCAGCCATTCCCTCACGGTGGTCCTCTGTGGGCCCCTTCAACAGTCCCAGCGTCTCCCTCCGGGCCCCATGTTGGGTGCATAGGCGCCTGTGGGTTGGCTGGAGGCGGGTGCTGTTGCCCAGGTATCGTGAGGTATATGGTCCCCTGCCACGACCACCAGGTCCACCTCTGAGAGGACCCCATCCCCTGCAGGTGGTCCTGTAAATTGGCATCCCCTTGCTGTGAGGGCAATTTGCTTTCAATGTTTACTGCTGCCACACACAAAACAACCCTCCTTGCTGTGCTCTACCTCTGCTACCTCTTCCTCTATATCCCATATTTCCACCCCTCTGGACTCTATTTCCTCCCCAATCACCCATCTGTGACCATGGTGTTTGGTATGTTGACCCTGGTCATACCCAAAATATGGGGAATAACTGAAGGGGTAGGTGGGTCTGACTGCTGAGACATTTGCTTAGTTTTCTTTGGACCACTAGCTCTGGCTAAGTCTAATTGCAACTTGAGCAATTGATTTTTTGTCTTCTCTATCTCTTGTTCTTTCTGCTATGGGGGATGTAACTTCCCTGTCTACATTCATGGTGCCTTTAATTACTATTCTGAGACCTTCCCTTCCCCCATCTTCACTTTCCTCTTAACTCCCCTTCTATCCTTGCTCCTCCTTGTGGGCTGTGTGAGTGTGTGTGTTTTCCCTTCTGCCTACTGTCCCTCTTACTTCTCTCGTTAGCTCTGCTCTTTTTCAGCCTCTATATTTTCATCATGTAGATATCCCTCAAATTCTATTGGCCCCTTTAAATCTATTTTCCCTGTACTATTGGCATTTGGTTAACAGTTTGATCACAGGAAGTAGCATATAAAGGTGGCCTGTCTTCTTTTGTTTTATTATTTTTATTCTCTCTTCTCTTTCTTGTTTTTCCAATTTTATTAATTTAATTCCATATTGTTTGAACAGGGTTAATACCCCTATTTCTCATTTTGGAGGTGTAATTGGTCTTGTAATTTTTTATCAAGACCTCTATTTCTTTACACATTGCCACATCAAATGTTCCCCTATTATTATTATTGTTGTTTCCTTCAGTGATTTACCTCTCTAATCCCAGGCCTTTAATTAATTGTTAATCTTCACCAGGCTCATCAGACGAGGATCACTAAAAGTATTCGACCCCTGATTTCCACCTGGACTTATCACTTTTTATAGAATTTAGACTTTAGACTTTCTCAAATATTTTAAAATAATACCAATGTGTTTTCTAGTTAATAATTAATCTTTCTCATTGCTCCATTCATTTGGATTACCATAATATTCATAAACTTTGTACATTTTACTCTGCTTTGGATGAGATTTTCATCCTTTTCTCTCCCTCTCCTGTATTTAACCTTCACTGCCAGCAGTGCTTACTCCCACACACATTCGCTCACACACATACACACACACACAGTGGCTCGCACACACACTCTCTCAGTGGGGCCCCCCTTTCTCTCTCTCTCTGTCTCTCACACATACAGACACAGACAAAGAAAAAATACCAACAGGATTTGATCTCTGTTTGGGAATGAAAAATCAATCAGTTTTTATCTTTTTCTTTATCAATAATTCAGTTTCACAATTTGGATCACAACGTCGGCAACTTGGATGATGTCCAAATAGCCGACAAAGCCAATTTCATGGTATATTTTAGTTTTTTCAACTCTTATATAGTTCTTAACCAGCTCTTTATTCTCCATAGCTCTAATTTTGGTGCTAATAACACCGACATTTTGTCGGGATTATCCCATCCGTTTTCAATACATATCTGACTCCATTTCTTTTCCCAAATGTTCTTCTCTTTTTTATGATTTTTAGGCTCCGATTGAGCCAGTAACATATCTACTACATTGTCCCACTGTGTTGTTATTGGGGGACTTCATACTCCTCACATTCTCTCTCAAATTCTGACATTTTCTTTCTCACAAATCACAAAAAGCAATATTTCATTCAACAAATGCAAAATAGTAATCCAACACTGCAAATATAAACAAATACAAAAAAAATTTCCACAGCAATTTCACCCAGCAAATTCACACAGCAATTTCATATGGTAAATACAAACAATTCTTTACACAATTCAACATTCTATATACAATAAATGACTGGGTGGACTGGTTACCCCTCAGTTCTTGACCGGGTGGACTGGTTACCCCTCGGTACTTGACCGGGTGGACTGGTTACCCCTCGGTACTTACAATAATTTCTGATCAATATATATCAATATTTCATTTAATAAATGGAACGGAATACAATTCAAATTCAACACAAGAAATTTAGAATGTCCAATTTGCAGAAGTTTGATTTAACAGGTTTCTGCTTACCTTATTTTAATCGGTCGACCGTGTGTTGAACCCGAGTTCGTTCCGTCCCGTAACTCTTGGCCTTCAATGGCCTTTTACTCTTTACTGCCTTTTCTCCAATCACGTCGGGGTCACCAATTGTTGGACTTCAAACGTCCTGCGTGATCAAAAATTGAAGGAAGGCGAAATATAAAAAGTATTGAAATTTATTGATCAGAACAGCGCTGGGTTGTTCTCAGACCCAACGTCTCACAAAGAACCAACCCCCAATACATTCCAACAGAATATTTTATAGTAGGTGTCGACGTGTGTCTCCTTCTCATTGGTCGAGGGATCCGTCCTTAGACTTTCCAATCCGCTTCCTTGTCTCTTGGTCCCTGCAAAACATGCTGTCGAACCCCCACCCAGAACCTAGTTTTTCTAAGTAATCTGATCTTGTTATGTGTGTGTGCACATTCCTTGAGATAAAACTTCCCCTTCCCCTCTCCCAAGGCTGTTAACCCCACACACACTCTACAGAAAGCTCATTACATTTTCAGCAAGCAATACATTTAAAACCTTAATAAGAAATCCCATGGAAAAATTAATTACACACATAAACAAGTTATTAAAACTGATTATTAATATAAATGATTAAAAATGATTAAAATCCCTCAAAAATAAAATAGAGCGAATGCAACTTACCATGATCTATATTAAATACACATCAGAGGGATGATCGTTAAAACAACAGCAGAAGATACGTTTCGTCAAACAATATGGCAGTTTTTTTAACTAGTTATAAATTGGATGGGGGTGGGGGGGTCAGGTTTATGTCCCCACCAATGTCGAAAGCAAACCTGCACCCTTGCTAGACAGCATCGGGCAGTTGAGTTTGTATCAGGGTTGGAGCTAAATTTTGCAGGACAACGACCCTACAGTGCTGGATTTGAGGAAACATGTCTTGCGTCCCAATATGCACACCATCCCCCCTATCTGCCCTTAATATTATTAAAAATGACTAATATCACATAGAATTTAGCATAGAGAGTGTGCACATTAGGATGCAGGCATATTATTTGCCATCGTCACTGAAAGTCTGTAAACTTTATTTTTGTCCATCTGTGTTTTCAATGCATTCATTTGTTGGATCTTTTGCACAGGCGAGCCACCGGTGCACACTACTGTATGTCCCTTCTCTCCCTCTATGGACGTACACAATAAGAGCTGGTGTGTGGTGAGCGCATACACTTGATTGGCTCTATGACTCTCTCTCTCCTCTCCACCTGTAGCTGGTGTGTGGTGAGCACATACACTTGATTGGCTCTATGACTCTCTCTCCTCTCCACCTGTAGCTGGTGTGTGGTGAGCGCATACACTTGATTGGCTCTATGACTCTCTCTCCTCTCCACCTGTAGCTGGTGTGTGGTGAGAGCATACACTTGATTGTCTCTATGTCTCTCTCTCCTCTCCACCTGTAGCTGGTGTGTGGTGAGAGCATCCACTTGATTGTCTCTATGACTCTCTCTCCTCTCCACCTGTAGCTGGTGTGTGGTGAGCGACACACTTGATTGTCTCTATGACTCTCTCTCCTCCACCTGTAGCTGGTGTGTGGTGAGCGCACACTTGATTGTCTCTATGACTCTCTCCTCTCCACCTGTAGCTGGTGTGTGGTAAGCACACTGGCGCCGTTGTCCTTTGGCTTTTAACAATACAAATTGTAACAAAGCACTGTACAATATCAAAATAGGCAAATTGTGTCAATAATGTAAAATGACAGGATTTAACACTCAATTATCTGCTGAATGCATTTCATTATTGAATTTAGTAATGGCATTGTCCAGCTTAGTTCAGTTTTAATAATATCTGTGCAATCAAGTCGATGATTGTGCTGGAAATGAAGTGTCCCCAACTGAGCAAGCCAGAGCGACAGCGGCAAGGAGCGAAAACTCCATCGGTGACAGAATGGAGAAAAACCTTGGGAGAAACCAGGCTCAGTCGGGGCCAGTTCCCTCCGGCCAGACGAATCAGTAGTTTGTTCCAACTGCAGCAAAGTCAGAGTGTAAGTGGTCCACTGGTTCCAGGGGTCTTTCCCCGATGGAAGTCTAGGTGACAAGGTCCTCACTGGAGATCTGTCTCTGGGGCTCATCTATGTGTCCTAGACTCCTCTGAGTCAAAGCCTGATCACATCATGTCTGCCAACCCAGAGTCTGCTAACATCATGTTTGCTACTCTAGGGCCTGCTCACGTCATGCTGGCCACTCAAGAGATTCTTCACAACATGGCCGCCATTCAAAAGCTTCGTTGAAATATGGCCGCCACTTAAGAGTTTCTTTGCAAAATGGCTGCCGTTCTAGAGTCTCGTCACATCTCAGCTGATCTTCCAGAGTCTTGTCAAGTGACAGTGGATCTTCCAGAGTCTCGTCACGGCTCAGCTATTCGTCCAGATTCCCCTGGCCAAAATGGCTGCCACGCCTAATTCCTTGGCCAAGATGGCCGCCACGCCTGAGTCCTCGACCAAGATGACTGCCACGCCTGAGTCCTCGGCCAAGATGGCCACCACGTCTGAGTCCTCGGCCAAGATGGCCACCACGCCTGAGCTTCGCCATGCCACGGCTGTCACCAAAATTTCCCCAAAGGATATTTTTTTGGGGGGGGGGCATAGTACCCAAACTCCTGCAGATGCAGAGCTTGGGCCAGGACTTAAAAGACTGATTACAAGTGTGTTGGACCCACCACTGTTGTCAGTGCGAGTGGCTGACATTCCAGTGGTCTCTTCGCTCTCAAGCCCAGCAGGCATTCCACTGTCTGCTGCAGTGTCCATAATGGCGGCCGCCATTTTGAGCATGTGGGCTGCACACTGAACTCCTGAGGCCTCTCCTATCCACGACTCTGCTCCTGAGGCCTCTCCTGTCCATGTATCCACTCCAGTGCCTCCAGAGGTGACGGCTTCCGCTGCAGAATCTCCCAAGGTGGTGGCGCCCACATTTGAACTCTCTGTCTGCCCTGTTACAGCCAAGGAGGCTGTTTATGAACTTTCCGCCTGCCATGTCATGGCCAGAGGTCGTTCATGAACTCACTGTCTGTCCTGTTATGGCCACGAACGCTGTTCATGAACTCACTGTCTGTCCTGTCACACCCACGGAGGCCATCCATGAATTCCCTGCTCTAACTGCTTCGCCATGGCCATGGAAGTTATCTACCAATCTACCACCTGTAGAAAACTTGACTCCAGCTTCAGGAAGGTCTCCTTTGTGAGACTTGGGTAGCTTTTCTTAAATGATCTCTACATGAGAGCCACAGGTGAGCTCAGAAAGAGCATCACAACTCATGGATTTAAGTAGTCCGACAAGTGCGTGGACACGCAGGGAAAACTGATCCAATGCTTGACCATCTCCAGGATGAAGTTCTGGCATATTAGGAATAGCACAAAGCTCTTTCAGTGCCAGCTGCCTTGGCTGTCCATAAAGTTCATCGAGAGCTCTGATTGCTTGAGTGTAAGATTTCCAGCTTAAGACTTAAGCTGGAAAGGAGCTTGAACCTGAGGTGAAAGTTGAGCAATGCCACTAGGCAGTGAATTAAAAGCAGGCGGTACAGGTTTAGGAGTTGAATATTCAGAAAGGGAAGACCTTGAAACGTGGGGGACAACCTGCTTTCATACACTGTTGGATTAATCTACCTTGCTTCTTGACTTCTGTAATCAACTGCTTAAGGAGTTCAGTTTGACAGTCAGGTTCTGTGACTACTGGAGGGGACACTGAAGAAGGATGAGTGATTTCTTAAAAAAAATGGCTACTCATTCTCAACTTCCTCTTTCCGTGGATGGTACTGTGCACTACAATCCTCAGGAGAAAACACTCTACCAGTCAGAGGTGAACGTGATGAGGCAGGAAGATGCATCACAAAGTCATCATAGCGAGCAGGAGGTCGGATATGGCAACGTGGTCGGACATCATGGGAGAGGGATGGCAAAGACTGACTGGACATATCGTGCTGATAATCAAAAAGGCTCCGGCTCGAAGGACCATGTAAAGGAGATTATGTTTTAGGATTTAGGGAATGTCTGGATTGAGTCCAACAGGGGTGTCTACAAGAAGAGAGTCCAGTAATACAATGCCATATGACCACTTAATTTGTCCATTAATGAAAGCAGAGCACAGAGGAGCAGTGTATGTGTGTGTGGTCTCTAAAACAAAAATACAACAAATCAAATCAAATCAACCATACTAAGGTTACAAAGTCAAAAGAAACACAATATAAACCAAAGGAAACAAACTTACATTGCTCATGTATACGCACACACACCATACAAACATCAGGCAGGTTCAGAGTCTCGTTCTATTGTGCATTAGCACAGGCATTTATAAATCAGGACCTGTTATGCTGCATTCACGTGCTATCAGAATTATCGTAAATACGAGCTTCCTAGTCAGAAATTGGACATGAACGGCCTTAGAGAGGCTTTATATGGCCACTTTCCGACTAGGAAACTCATATTTACGATAATTCTGATATCACGTGAATGCAGCATTAGTACAGGGCTGCAGTGATTGGCTAATTAACAGAGGGCATATACAGACCAATGGGCAGCTAATTAAGAAAAAAATAGGGGCCTCATGTATAAAGGCTGCATACGCACAAAAATGTACGTACGCTGTTTTCCATGCACGTTTTTGGATTTATAAACAATAAATTTGGCGTAAATATGTGCGCACTGTATGGAAGCTCTTGACTTTGCTTGCGCACTCTTTTTCCTGGAGTGAGAAAATTAATGAAGTAAACAAGGATTTTAAACTGTTTTAATTTCGATATACACATTTACATTAAATATTCCACTCTCATTAATTCAGATAAGCACTAAAATTACATAAAGTTGTGACGGTAACGAACTACGATACCCAAAATGCAACTTGTTAAATTGGAGGAGTCGGTTAAGGAGTTACGCTGAGTGAAATGTAGATACAATTGAACACAGGTGTGGGATTTAAGAGAGAGAGAGAGAGAGAGAGAGGAGAGTGAGCTTTGTTCGCTGCACCGAGTATGAAAGTGTCTGCTGCACAGAGTTAAAGCTTTGATCTTTATATCGAGAGTGAGTTTTTTTCGTTATTAAGAGTAAGAAGTTGGAGTTCTTGAAGTTTGTGGATGTTAATAAAGTGTAAAATAAAATGAAATGATTGAAGATTACCGAGATAAGAAAGTTGCATTGCTACGTTGAAGATGAGTTCCCGAATTCAATGTTGCTGCAAGCTGCTCCTGTCTTCAGGGTGTCTGAGCCGTTTGAAAGCGGAATCTTCTGAAATAAAGCCACAATCGAGGAAACTACCAAATTAAAAATTACCGTGTTCCAAAGGGTTCGCTAGCTGCACAGAGGATGAGTTCGGAGGTTGCTGCGCCACTCATTAATCCGCTGTGTGAAACAGCACTGGATCGGAATGTGGTACTGTGAGTGAGTTTGGAATATCTTGGCTTGAAACAACTCCATTGACTATGCTTAGTCTTCAGGTAGGCCTTGAACCATTCATTCAGCTAACTCGATGAAGATACTTACTCATCAGTACCTCTCCGAGAAGATGGGCTTAGCGGACCTCTCATACAAACTCTCATACAAATTATCATACAAATCTTGCATACAAACTCTCATATACGCTCTTGTACATGAACTGAACTCATACCCACACAACAAACAAACAATTTATTTCCTTTGAAACTTACATGTAAGAAAATCGTAATTGAAAAGAATAATTTGAACTGACTAAAGAATTATGTGATGTTATGAATTATTGTCAAATGAGTTCAAATGTTATGTTTGGTTTTCATGAATTGATGCATTGAATTACTGTGTCCAAATCTTTAACTCGGAGATTGATGTTTGAGTTCGTCAGATTGTTTATTATATACTTAAGTAATTCATGAGGTGACTTCAATTTAGTGTTTAATTGTGACTGTTGGTATCAACAGTCACAATTATCACCAACTGTTGGTATCACCAACTGTTGGTTGGTGCCTTGAAAAGTTCAAGTCCCATTATTTTTTTTTTGATTCAATGTAAAAGAAAAGATAGCTGAAATTGTAAGAGTGTGTTTTGTATAGTTTCTGTGACAAGTGACTGAGTTACCGGGTATAGCTACTCTCACTACGTCACAAAGTCATTATGCAGAAGTTAAACCAAAATGATATGATTTTAGACATTTGTAGTGGACAGGCTTGATCACTTTTCCTGTGGCATGATATGTTTTAATGACCGCGCGTAGTGCTATAATAATTCATATTTAAACCAAACTGCAGATCTCAGGTTATGAGATTTTTTTTTTAGCAAGAACAATGATCAATGATGCACACTTACTTCGGTATTATGGTAGAGACTGCTGAATTCGGTGGTACGGTCTATTCTCGGTATTGTCTTCAATAGGACAAATGATAATAGTTACTGTACAATCGCAGCTGCAGGGAGGTGTTGATGGCGTGTGAAAGCATCTCCACAACATTATGAAAATACCACTGTATTTGAACGATACAACTTGAAGAAAACAGTAAGATGTACACATTTCCTTTTTAAAATACTTTGTTAGTGACGCGCCAAATCAGACAATTTACACTACAATATAGGCTTATCTGTTCCCACTAAAAATAGATAAAAGATGTTCACCTTTTCAAAAACTGCACACATTTAATTTGATTTGAATTGTTTAAAACAATAGAAATACTATTTGTTCAGTGGAAAAGAATGATGTCAACTATATTCTAAAATAGGCTATTTATCTGAGAATGAAAGAGTTTTGTTTGTATGAATATTTTATATATTTATACTAAAACATACTGGATGATTTTGGCAATAAAAATTAATGTGGCACAAATGGCATTTAGTATCTCATATTTCCCTAATGTCTTGTACCTTTAAACCTGGTGTCACGTGGATGGGAATATGCATGGAAATGATATGCAGATGAGGTTATGCGTAGTAAAACTAGTCATTGTAAGCTCCATATATGGTGATTTCCGGGAGGAGCCAGGGTGGAGATGCAGGTACACACAATCTTCCCCTGACTGGGATTTATAAAGTGATTTTTGCGCAGGTTCCGGCATACGCTTGGTTTTATAAATCTGAAAACATTTGTGCATACGCAAAATCTAGCTTTTGTGCCTACGTTCACTTTTAGGATGAAATGTACGTAACATTTTATACATGAGGCCCCTGGGGCCCGTTTCAGAAAGGAGGTTAAGTGAAAACTCTGTGTATGTTAACCCTGAAATGAGGGAAACTCTGGATTTTCCATTTCAAAAAGGGAGGTTTGTCAAACCCGAGAAAGCAGGGTAAGTCAAGCCTGTTTCTGAAAGAGAGGTAACTTATACTCAGAGTCAATTACCGTGGTAACTTGCTCCGTGAACCTAACCTGATCGGGAGCAGGTTTTCTTCAAAACCCAGAGTTTCGTCTCCTCTCCTTTTTATAGTTTTAGCGAGGTTTAAATGCCTAATTAAAACTGCAAAATTGATTTTCTTACTGAGTATTTTTTGTCTTATTTCAAGTACAAATATCTAAAATGTAAAATTATATATGAAAAATTGTCAATATTTAGTCTTGTTTCCTGGGGATTTTCCTTTTAAGTGCATTTTACATAAAACAAGTAAAATTGTCCGCCATTGGGTAAGAAAAATAATCTTAATGCAAATGGAAACAAGAATATGTTTAATGTCTTACCCCATTGGAAGATAATTAGCAAAATAGGAAAAATGCACTTTAAAACATCGGAGATGCAGAGCATATTATAAGTCCTGTATGCTGATTTTAAGGAAAGTGTGCATCGCTCTCGTACTCATTCTGATCATTTGTCATGGGCACAAATCCGTCAAAGAGGAGTTTCACAGGACTGTAGGTCAGTGGTGAAAAAATCGGTTTAAATGAGGCTATTCTGATAAATGATGTTCACTTGATAACATCTTTCTGTGACATCTGGAAGTAACGCTGAATTAGCCACCTCGTAAAATATGTACGGATTGCCGTGAGATCGGGTTGGAAGTAATGTGGTTGGATGCATTGATGACAATCTCCACCATCATCGCACCTTCTGAAAATGAAACTAATTACTGTATGGAATGGAAGGATGCCAGATGGAGGGGTAGTACAAGCCGTAACCACCTCCACTGCTGTTAAATTAACAAATTATTCACTTTTTTATCATCTTTATTTCCTAATACAAAAGCAAAAGTTATTCTTTTTACTTTTGGATTTGAGAATTCTTCCAATACTTGACCACCTCCTCTTCATCTGTCAGTGGTTCTGGTTCTCACTCTGCCTTCTTGCTGTCGTCAAGTCAGTAGTTAATTGTATTACTCTAATTAAGAAATGCAACAGGTTGGATTAGAGAATATTTAACTATGTGAAAAGAGTCTTTGACTATGTGGAAAAAGCTGCAGCGCATTGAAATAGACATTGAATGATATTTAATGTCAAATGTTTGTAAAGTCATTAAGCCCACACATATGAACATTTCATGCTTAAAGCTTTACCTTGATTTAATTGTGTTTTTATACTTCATTTTTAGCTGCTGCACGTTCTTGTTTCATTTTTCCGTATTTTTACCTTTTTGTGGCCGTGGGATACCATTAAAATAAATGTTCAATAATTTACAGTTTTCACCTCTGATGTTATAACAGTTATTAAGTTATTGACAGTTATTAAGAGTTAAAGTTACGCATTGACGGAAGTACGCACACTGACGTCTTTTTGGCGGGAGCTGTTGCCATGGTGAATCGTAACTTCGGTGCTCTGCTGATCATGACTTTTCATAGTCATGGTGCACGCGCTTAACTCAGAGTCAACCTACTTAGAGTTGAGTAAACTAACACAATTCAGCCGTTCTGTAACCGAAAACTCAGAGTTTCCCATCTCAGAGTAACTCAACTCTGAGTTCAAGTTTAAACTCAGAGTTGGTTGAACCTCCTTATTGAAATGGGCCCCTGGACTGAGAAAATAAAGTTGAAGCATATTAGAAAAGTAAACAAAAATAATCAA
This sequence comes from Gymnocypris eckloni scoliostomus, assembly GCA_027564155.1. Taxonomy (NCBI): domain Eukaryota; kingdom Metazoa; phylum Chordata; class Actinopteri; order Cypriniformes; family Cyprinidae; genus Gymnocypris; species Gymnocypris eckloni. Next base: position 16,427,058 of record CM050419.1, read on the forward strand.
CATACACAATGACAAATAAACTTTAATACATTGACAAAGAATGGATCTTTGATACAAGTACAGATATGGGATATTTGATCATCAACACATTTACAAAGCTAACAGCAGCTTCAAAAAAAGTACACAATTAAGGAAGACCCAATTCCTAAGCTGGATATATAGACTACAGCAATCTGAATCACTAAATGGCTGATTATGCTCTTTTAACACAGACATTTAAAACACAGAAGGATACATTTTTGCTTTAAATGATTGGCTAGGTGAGTGAAATTATATTTCTGTTGTTTTTCTGCATGTGCCATTTTCTAATTTTCATAAAATGTTCTGTCTAAAAGTGATCAAAAAAGACACTGTACTAAAGATAGTAAGAGTGATAACAGTAATAACTAAGTGGTGGTTTTATCTCTATAAATTGATCCGGGAGATAACACATTTCAGGATGAATCTGAATCTGTGGATCCTCTGAAACAGTGATTACATTTACAGTAGCTTTCAGAAGATCAGACCAGAGTGTATATACAGACCATCACCTTTGACTCTGATGAACTTTTACCTTACTCCCCAACAACAGATACTTCATTCATTTTCCTCAAATATTCATTTGATGTTTGTCTATAATCCAAAACAGAATCAGAATCAAAATCACCAGCATAGCCATTATAAAACCAAAACAGATGAAGGGCAGGACTCCATGTATCTCCAAGAGGGATAGTTTCGGTTCAATAGTTCGAATAACTTTAGCTGGGGCAACACGCAGAGGGACGGACTGATCTTCTGGGATCACAAAGGGAAAGAGTTCATTCTCCAGCGGCACTCTAGTAAACTCGGCAATAAATGAATCGCTTCTGGCATCAGAAAATATCACCTTCCTCCAGCATTTAATCTCCTGATGAATTTCATAGTAATACACAAGCTTCACTCTCACAACTTGTGGATTTACCTTTATGTTTAATCGCGACATCCCAGTGGTCAGCAAAAAGTCTCCATTGCGTTTGAGGCCCCAGCAGCCATTTTCAGGGGTCAGTGGTTGCACAAGAGATCTTTCCACCGATCTAAGACACACTCCAAGGCTCCAGTGGCGACTGTTTCCCACCTCAATATCCCATGTATAAACACCATCACCATATCCAACACTCCCTAATACCATACGCTTCCTGTGCAGAGGAACAGCATTGGGCTTGTTCTGCCGGTGGAGACATGAGGTCACAGAGGTCAGATCTTCTGACACCGAGAAGTCTGGCTGAGTTGGGCTTGGGTTCAGGATCACGGGGTCTGTGGAGAAATGTGAATATGATGTGACTGTGGTGTGAATTTGACCTCTGCATTTAACCCATCCAGGTTAGTACATACTAGTGATGTGTGGATGAGGGTTATATCCGCGGACAATCTGCGGGTCGGGTAGTAAAAATATGCATTCTAATTATGTGTGGGTGGGTCACGGGTGGATAAGATATATTATTAATGATGCAAATATTAACTATTGTCTAAATAGGCTACAGAAGTGTAAATTAACAAAGTTATTCAACAAAATATTAGGCTATTTAGTCCAGAGAAGAGAGATTTTCTCTGTCGTTTGATTAACATTAATGACAGATGGCACAGTTTTATCATAGGCTGCTGTCACAAGACCTATTTCACGAATCCAATACTTATATGCGCTTTTCTTTCATAGCTGTTTTCGTTAACTTAAGACAAAACTGACAGTGCTGTGAGGATACTCGCCAGGACGACCATTGTGACATCATTGTGTGTGTATTTGACCACTTAAGCGCAACAAGCTTTGCTTGTTAGATTTGGTACTGGCGCCTTGGATGTGACTGAGCACACAGAAAAGGAGAGCACGAGTACCGAATGCCTTGAAAAACGTGAAAAAAAAACTAATTGTGTGACGATGCAACAACGACCGATTATGAAATTGCTGTTTAAAAATTCCATGACTTTTCCAGGTTTTTCATGACCATATAAACCCTGAATGTGACGATCAGGTGCGGTTATCTATATAAATCAGACAAAAATATTAGGTGTTGGCGGGTGGATAATTTATTTGAAGCTGTGGATTCGGGTGACGTTTTAGCTCATCCACGCATCACTAGTACACACACATTAGGAGCAGTGAATAGTGAACACGCACACACAGCAGTGGGCAGCCATTATTTTCAGGGAGCAATTGCTCAAGGGCACCTCAATCATAAGCATTGAAGGTGGAAGAGAGAGCGGTTTTATTCACTCCCCCCTCCTACAACTCTTACCGGTGCCAACTCTCTAACCATTAGGCCACAACTGACCCCTCTTAGATCACTGAACAATCACTTATTTTGATAAGCATATCAGTTCTTAGAGGAATGAACAAGTCTCACACTCACAGTAAGGGCAGATGTCCTTCATATTTTCCCACACTTGGTACTTCAAGTTCCCCAGATGTTTGGAAACATCAATAAGATTTTCTGAACTCGGTTCCTTCTCTGGGAGTGTGTATTTAGTCCTACACACACCTCACAGAATAAGTATTGGGCTGCTTAAATCAATATTCATGCATAAATATAATAATGATTTAGAGCTGATAAATACCTGTTCATAATGCTGTGATAATTCTGAGAAAATACACAGAAAGAAAGTATGAGATGAGGAAACTGTAGTCAACCTCATATGACCCTTGAAATTAATGTTAGTGTAGCCAGGCTAATTCTGTCCTCATAAAAATAAAATATTACCCCACTGAGCTAGTATAAGCTGGTCAAGTAGATGTTTAGCTTTTACATTGTAGAATCAAATCAAAAGAAAATCAATTACAAACTACATTAAAAATCAAAAACAAACCCAAAGAACACACTTAACTTAAACATTATAATGATCACCAGCATGTTTAGTTTTTGGTTTGGCTTTTATTCATAGATGCAGTTCCTTGTAATGCCATTTTCTCACCAGTCTTCTCTTCTTCTTCTAGCACACATCCCCATTACTTCACTTGCTCTGTCTAATGTTACATGCTTCCCTGATTGCTCGTTTTAGGGAAGTTTTTGACATTATTTCATTAGGGGTAAGATTCAAAATTCCCCAGCTTAAAGTTTTCACTGCATCAAGCAAAACGTGATTGTTTTGTAAATTCACTGGACCATAGATTAACACTAGAGAATAGGAGTGTATGTGTCATACCCGTCTACGTGGAAAATTCCAGCATCACAGCCATATGTGTCTGAACCAACCTTCAGGAAGGTGATGTCATCATCCTCCATTCTTTCTTCCACTTCTCTGATTCTATCGGAGAGAGAAACTATTCCTTCTTGTATTGCTCTTTCCATCTTTGCTCCCTTTTCGTTCTCTTCTTCATTTAGAGCTGCTATCCTGCTCTCCTTCTCTTTTCTGAGGAAATGATGGAGTTTGTCAAACTCCATCCTGATACTTCCCTCCGTCATCTGAGACTGGGACTGGGGGAATGCCAAGTGTAAAAACTGTTAAATCACCACAAAACTGCCTTCAACAAGATACCTACATTGAAACCACTGCTTAGAGCAGTGGTGTCCTACCCGGTTCCTGGATATCCAGCTTCCTGCAAAGTTCAGCCACAACCCTGTTCAAACACAACTGAACCAACTAATCAGGATCTGAAGGAGCACTTGATATTTACAGACAGGTGTGTTTGATCAGGGTTGTGGCTGGACTTTGCGGGAAGGTATATATCCATGAACAGAAGTTGAACAGGGGTGTCCAGTTTGGACACCCCTGCTCTAGAGAAATCATATTCATATCTACAACAGATCTGTCAAATTTGTCCTCACAAATCTGCTATTGTGGTATGAAAAGGTAATCAAAATGATAAAATCATCATAAACCTCACCTGAATGTACCTGGAGAGTTTGCTTTCCTGTGACGTAGCATTCTGTAATGACAACAAGGTCTTTTCAGCTGGACGAAGAGCTGCTTTCAGTTTCCCCTTTGAAGATAATGCAAATATTCAACATCCATTTAAACCTACTTGTGATGAATGAACTAGCCTGCCATTCCACAGCACCAACGAAGGAAATACTTCAGTACGCTGAATAAATCACTTTGAGTAAACAGCATATCAGTTATTGAATCAACTATATTTCATATGTTTGCCATTAAAATACATTTTGTAATTAACAATGAAAAATGCTGTGTTATATGAGAGGGCACATTTTTTTCAACAGGTAGGATTCAGTTTACAGCACTAGTTGAGTGTCACAACTCTAAAAGTGATATGATCAAGGCTGTTATACAATTGATTTACAATGCACACGTGATCCAGCCTATCTGTTACACCCCTTGATTATGCTTTCTTCAATCGTAGAGTTGTTGCCAGACAGCATTCCACATAAAATATGTTAAATGTAGCAAAGACTCTAGGCTTCAAATTGCATAATAGTGAAATATCTGTTAAGAGAAGCATTACACACACAATTCCTCACCTTGCGTTGTCGTACAGCCTGTTGTAAGGGTTGTGTCTTGTGCTGTCCATGCTCACGTTTCTTACAACGTGAGCATATAGCCTCTTCATCAGTTTGACAGAACAGCTCGATTTTCTCTCCATGTACCAGACACTTGTGTTCTCCATCGCTCTCTGTGCTCTTGTTTCGCTCTCTCAGGTAAGACTTACAGGTGTCCCGCAAGCACAGATTGGACACTGGTGACTGAGGAGACACCTGCTGACAGAGAAGACATCTTATTGCCCTTTTGGAGGTCCGGGGATCAGTAATGCACTGACGGCAGAAACTGTGACCGCAACTCAATAAAACAGGATCCCTGAAGACCTCAGTGCACACGGGACATGACAGATCATCCTCAAACATCATTTAGAGAGAAAAAAATAACAAGAGTAGAGAAAAATGTAAAACACAAATAGAGATTTCACAGAGAGCACATCTGAGTGACACGACCAGCAAAAAGTGAAAGGACCTGGAGAGAATGCACAAACAAAACACTCCCTGATTTAAGAGGAAGGACATGTCAAAATGTCATTGGTAGAGAGAGTTGACAAGAATCATTGGCTCAAAAAAGTCTTTAAATACCTATACAACATGGCGCTCATGATCCTATCAGATTAATGTATCTAGCTGACAAAAGCATGTAAAGTATTATAAACTTCTATAAATTACATATGGATACACATTTATGCACAAATATAAATAAATATATAACCCCCTCTCTCTCTCTCTCTCTCTCTCTCTCTCTCTACACAAACACACAGAATATGCATATCTAAAATAAACAAAAAATAAAAGTAACAGTAAACTAAAATGTCTATGTAAGGATAGGATTAGGGGTAAGTTTAAGGGTTATATTTAAGTGATAGAAGCATAACTCACACATGTAAGCTAACGTGATCATCAGACAATCAACAGCATGTACATTCATATAAAACCTAATGTTACAAATGAAAAGTCAACTCTACAAAGAGGTACATGTTTGAGCAAGCTTTAGGAATGTAGATTGACCTCGAGCTACTCTATATGTTTTTGTGTTCTCAGCGTTTTGTTTCATTTATGTTTTTTTTTTAATGTTTTTTTATGAAACTTACCCACAGTTGTCCGAATACTCTTTTACAGCAATAAATCCAGTGTAAAATGAACTTTCCTGGGAGTAAATGTGAGTCCACAGTCAAGAGTGTTAAAATGTTAAAATAAGAGTGATAATTTTGTGTATGTGTGGATGTGTTTATGTATTTGTCTGATTGTTGGTCTGTGTTGTTTCTATTGTATATCTTAGCTTAATAGTACTTTTTACTAAATGTTTTGTAATTGTTATATTCTTATGTTAATATGTAATTTTACTCTCTTTTAGGGTGACTTTTACCATCTGTCTAGGGACTGCTGGTGAAAAATAGCCATTTGGCTAACTCTGGCATATTGACAGAAATGTTTATTAATATGCATTGTCCCTGTAATAAATAAATAAATAAACACTAAAGCAGAGTTAAAGTTAATGAGATATTTAGGTGATTGTTAATTAAGTGATGATTGACAATTATTAAAGACACCTGATATTAACGAGCAGAATCACCAAAATCACAATTGTTTATGTCACCATTATAGTGGTCAGTATTTTCTTTAGTTGGGCTCTTGACCCTAAAATGTTTTAATGTTTGATTTTGTTTGGCAGTTATAACCAGTGTTGGGGAAAGTTACTTTTAAAAGTAATGCATTACAATATTGCGTTATTCCCTAAAAAAGTATTTTATTTTATTTATATAAATTTACTTTTGCGTTACTTTCGCGTTACTTTTTAAATATGAGCAGGGCTTGATTGTTTGTTTTTAATATAATAAGTTATATTTATAGCAAATATAAAAGTCTTTCACACCAAAAAGTGTAATGAATAAACCTCAGACTGAAGGACGAGTAAATCACGTCTGTACAGAAGAACACAGGAGAAGTTCAACACTCTTCAGCAATAAAAAACAATCAAGCACAAATGATAGTTTATCTAAAGTAGTTTTTGCTTATTAATATGATTGAGCTGGATCATCAAAGATCAGCAGCAAACACATCGGTTAATAAAATGAGATTAGATATATTTGTGTTGTTTAACATATTTAATTATTGCAGGCTTGCGTCATATTCTGAGTTTGCATTTCACTGTTTTAATTCATTTTGATGAATACTGAATCTGTTTTTTGCGAGTGGGATGCATTAATACACATTCATATTTAGTCTAGATTAGATCTACAGTAAGATCATGTTCACACGTGATCTTAGTAACTTTACTAGTTACTTGAAAAAAGTAATATTTTTACATAACTCACGTTACTTGTAATGCGTTACCCCCCCGACACTGCTTATAACGGAGTTATAACAGACAGACAAGCAAAAAGACAAAGTGAACGTGGTTGGTTATGTCATGAATCCTGTTCAAGGACTTCCATCCGCTTGCCATCAGAGGTCGCTCTTCCGTTACATTGACTACGTTTACATGGACATCAATAATCTGATTTTAATACAATTAAGACAATAATCTGATTAAGATTTTACCATGTAAACAGAGATTTTTGATTGCCTTAATCCGGCTAAAGTCATAATCAAAGTAAACATGTAAACAACTTAAATCACACTATTACCGTCGTGTAGGACTTTTCGCCGCATTTTGCGACGGCAGTGGTCAACCGTTTGACGGCAAACAAATGAGCAAGGAAGCAAATTTTTGGTCCAAGCGGGAAACGATGACTATGCTAAGAATTCTGGAAGAAATGGATATTATGAAGTGCCTTGATAGCTGTAAGAACAAAAATGGCGAAATCTTTAAAAGTGTCGCAGAACGAATGGGGGAGGAAGGTTACAAGTTTTCGCTGAACAAGTTCACACCCGCTGGAAAATCCTGAAAGAGAGACACTCACTCACTCACTCACTCACTCACTCACACACTCACACAAACTCTCTCACACACTCGCTCTCTCACACACATACACACACACACACACACTCTCTCTCTCTCTCTCACACACACTCTCTCTCTCTCTCATACACACCTTTAAAGCATTGCTCTTTCAGCTGGTACAGAGATTTGGCCAAATTGTGTGCTTAGTTTGAACACTTTTACAAACAAGTTTATGAATCTTTCAGAATTGTTATGATCCTTTGCTTCTTGACTGTATGAAATTATCCGCTTCTGGCGCTGCGCTGTACAGTCGACGTTAGGGATGGCTTCGCTCAATTTGTGCTTTAATATACTTTTTTACGTATTTTTACTTTCACTTTTGGACATTGGGCACCACTGCACTAACCTGCTTCAGGACACTCTATCCACGGATCCAGCGTGGCCATTGGAGATACTACGGAGCACCGAGGTTAACAAAGGCCGCCTCAATAATCCCAGGCGGCGTAGGAAACATCGCGGGAGACGCGCTGGAAAACGTAACAGACTGAGAAAAAGGGCTCACAGTCCCCCTCTACCGAGTATTCTGCTCGCTAATGTCCGATCCTTGGAGAATAAGATGGACGATCTTAGAGCCAGGATAAGTTTCCAACGGGACATTAGAGACTGTAACATCCTTTGTTTGACCGAAACATGGCTCACGCCGACGGTCCCGGACACCGCTGTAACGCCGTCTGATAACTTTTCTGTTTTACGGATGGACAGAACAGCCGAGGCTGGAAAAACCAAAGGTGGTGGAGTGTGTTTCATGATTAACAAGAAATGGTGTGACCCCAGGAATATCTCCATTCTGTCGCGTTCCTGCTCGCCTCATCTGGAGCATCTCTCCATTATCTGCCGCCCATTCTACCTGCCCCGGGAGTTTACATCGATCATCGTTACTGCCGTCTACATTCCACCCCAAGCAGATACTAGCTTGGCTTTGTCCAAACTCCACGACGAGCTCAGCGGATATATCAACATACATCCTGATGCTGCATGTATCATCGCCGGGACTTCAACAAAGCCAACCTCAGAAAAGTCATGCCAAACTTCCACCAACATATATCCTGTCCAACTAGAGGACAGAATACACTGGATCATTGCTACACCCAGTTTAAGAATGCCTACAAAGCTCGTTCCCTGCCGGCTTTTGGCAAATCAGACCACGCCGCCATTTTCCTCACACCGGAATATAAACAAAGGATTGTTCAGAAACCCCGGTGGAGAGGAAGTGGCGCTGGTCCTTCCACTCTGAAGCTATGCTACAGGCGGCTCTTGATGGCGTCGACTGGGACATGTTCGGGCGAGTTCATCTGGCGTCAGCGAATTCACGGATGTAGCAGTAAGCTTTGTAAACACGCTAACCGAGCAAGCCACGAAACAGTAACAATAAGGACATTTCTAATCAGAAACCGTGGGTGGACAGACAATCTGTGATGCGGTTAACCATCGCACTGCCGCATACAATGCTGGTCTTTTGTCGGGAAACATGAGCGAATACAAAACATCGTTATGCTCTCCGTCGGGCAAGTTAGAGCTGATAAACTCTGATACAGGGAGATCACATTTCCAGCTCAATGACTCTCGACCCATGTGGCAGGGACTGAAGACCATCTGTTCCTCTGGAAACAACTCTTCTGCAGAGGTGAGAGCAGATCCTGTTGCTGGCGAAGAGCTAAACACCTTCTATGGCCGCTTTGAATGTAATGGCGGTAGCGACTCTGCCGATCAGCAAGCAGCACGAACAGACAGAGCAGCGATGATTGTGCTATCACCTTTTCAGAGGACGGCGTTCGGAGGGAACTAAAGAGAGTGAGCGTAAGGAAAGCAGCAGGACCTGATGGGATTACTGGCGCGTTCTGAGGTCCTGTGCTGATCAGCTTGCTGGTTTGTTTACTTCCATCTTTAATGAGTCCCTCGCTACCTCTGTGGTTCCCACCTCCTTTAAAAAATCTGTCATAATCCCTGTGCCTAAGAACAGTAAACCCTCTTGCCTGAATGACTATCGTCCAGTTGCCCTCACATCGACAGTCATGAAGGTTTTTGAGAGACTCTTAAAGAAATACATTTGCTCCTCCATCCCTGCTACTTTGGACCCTCTTCAGTTTGCCTATCGGCCAAATAGGTCTACTGATGATGCCATCTCCCAGGTACTGCACTCCTCCCTCACTCACATTGACAGCAAAAATGGCAACTATGTCAGGCTGCTATTCATAGACTATAGCTCAGCTTTCAACACTATAGTCCCCACCAAGCTAGCTGTCAAACTCTCAGACCTCGGCCTAAACACTTCACTCTGTGACTGGATTCAAGATTTCCTCACCGCCAGACCACAAGTGGTGAAAGTCGGCCAGTTCACCTCCAACTCCATCACCCTGAACATAGGAGCCCCACAGGGCTGTGTCCTGAGCCCCCTGCTATACTCTCTCTACACACACAACTGCGTGTCCTCTCACAGCTCCACTTCTATTGTCAAATTTGCTGATGATACTGTGGTTCTGGGCCTCGTTTCCAACAATGATGAGGCCGCATACTTGGATGAGGTGGAGAGACTCACATCATGGTGCCAGGACAACTGTCTCTCTCTGAACGTGAGCAAAACCAAAGAGCTGATTGTAGACTTCAGGAAGAGACAGCAGCAGCCCTACACTCCTCTTATGATCAGTGGGACCCCTGTGGAGAGGGTGAGCAGCTTCAAGTACCTCGGTGTAAACATCTCCGAGGACCTGACATGGACTACACACATTCAAACACAGGTTAAGAAAGCCAGGCAAAGACTGTAGCATCTGCGACAGCTGAGAAAATTCAGGGTCTCACCAGCTATCCTGAAAACTTTCTATTCAGGGGCCATAGAAAGTGTTCTGACTCAGTGCATCTCAGTGTGGTATAATAATGCCACAAACCAGGACTGCAAAGCTCTACAGAGTCGTGCGCTTAGCTGAGCGCATCTCAGGGTCTGCTCTCCCCTCTCTGCAGGACATCTACATCAAACGCTGTAAAAGCAGAGCTGCTAAAATCATCAAGGACTCGAATCACCCTGGTAACCATAATTTGTTGTCTACTGCCATCTGGCAAGCACTTCAGGAGCATGATGGCAAAAACTGAAAGACTGAGGAGGAGTTTCTTCCCTCAGGCCATCAGGCTCCTAAACTCAGTCTCATAACATCATATCATCCACAGGACTCAATTTCATAAACTGTAAACACATCCATTATTCTCCATCATCCACACTGCTGCTATGTGTACATACCCGGTACAACCTATTTGCACATTCTCTTGCACATCTGTGTTTAAATTCATATTTATTAATCCACAGTATACTGTATTGCACATTTTATCTCATTGCACATCTTACTCCTTATTTTATTTTATTATTTGTTCCCTTTTTCATTCTCACCTATATTTATATATATATTCTCTCATGTTATGTTTCATTGTTTTATTGCTTATGTTATTTTTTTTTTGCACTTTCCATTGAGCGGACCTGTCCTGACCTACATTTTACTACTGATTATACCCTGTATGATTGTGTATGTGACAAATAATAAAGAACCTTGAACCTTATCCTGAGATGGGATCTTCATCCAAGTACATATGGACATATTATACATATGGCTTTAATTTGATGCCAAGTTTGGATTAAAACCTATTTTAGAAAATAAATATTTGTATATAGCACAGTACATTGTATTTACAGTAAACAAACTTATAAAAAAAAAAATACTTTCATTTTTTGACATGACTTCACTTCTGCAATAATCTGCTGATTGTCTTCTTTAAAAAGAGACCAACCTTAGGTCTGTATTCAAAAGCATTCATTAATTATAGCAATTAAACTTTAATTAGTGCACTTTCAAGTCTATTTTCAAAATGGGGGGTAAGGGGTTGAATAAATACATCCATATTTAATAACACATACAGCTGAGTCATGATGTTATTAAATGAATGGTTCAGTTACAGTTTTAAAGACATCAGAATTCTTAGTGCATGTTAAACCAAAACAATATCTTGAAAATATTTCATTAAGTATCTATAAACTGGCTTCTTTTTCCCATCAGTTCATTACAAAAACTAGTAAAAAACATTTATGTTAATTGAAATAAAGCTGAAATAAAATAGCATAGTCCTAAAGCATTTCTACGAAGGGAGAAACACTGAATAAAATCTCTTATAAAATTAATAAATAGCCTTATTCGTGAAATATACTGTATTGCCGTGTGATATACGATGTGTAAAACACACGCTATTATGTATCACACCTCATATATCACATAATGTTATCATTATTATTTGCATCCAACGTCAAGAGTAATACATGTTAACATATCAATTACAAAATAGTGAAGATTTATGATAAAAGCTGATATCACAATATCAGATTTTACACTACACATTTATTGTGAGCAAAATAATTAATGATAAAGATGCATCGTGATAATTATAGAAATATTGAAGGATAGCATTATTTGTTTCTGCTGTCACAGCATCAAAGTGCAATAACATTTGAGAATGACAAAATGTTTACTCCAAACTGACATTAAAGCATCAATCAAGCGTTTGAAATCACAAAGTTTCTTATCACTGCACACGCACACACACTCACATTCACACACTCTCTCACACACACACACCCTCACACACACACACATTCTCTCACACACACACACACACTCTCACACACACACAGACTCTCACACCCTGCTTGCAAAGGCGATTGGCCATGCCTTGTACTCCCCTATAGGAACTTGTGATAATACTGCCCCTATTCCATCAAGTGGAATCAATGGCCGGGTGAAGTCTGGGTGGGCCAACACTACAGAGTTCAGAAGAGCTGACTTAAGTTGTTCAAAGGACAGGGCACATTCCTTTGTCCAGTCTGTTGAGCTGAGTTTCCTGAAAACAGCACCACCTTTTGAACAACCTTTTTTCCCTTTGGTTGCTGCAGTCAACGTGAAGAGCAGTTTGGCAATACTGGAACAATTGGGGATGAAGCGTTGGTAATACATGACCATACCCAAAAAGGATTTGATCTTCCTAGCGGAAGGTGAAACTCCATCATCCATCATGAGGTCCTTTTCAGTGACGGCGGAAATGGCTGCAATTTTTTCGGGATCAATCATGACACCGTGCTCGTTCACAGCATGGCCGAGAAACCTGACACTCCATCTAAGGAAGTAGCATTTCTTGGGTGCCAACTTCAATCCATGAGCACTTAATCTCTCGAAAACCATTTCCAACCTTTCCAGAGCCTTTTCTTCACAGGGAGCCATCACTAGGAGATTGTCCAAATAACACAGCAGGGTAAGGAAGTTACTGGAAACTGGAAAGGCCGATTGTCAGAGAGATGGATGCGATGCACTATGTCTTTTGCTCTCCCGCAGTCTAGCTTGTGCTTTTAGAATACATGTTCATACTTCTGGACCAAGTGCAATAGCTGACTTTTCCACAGAGATGACACTTCACAAGAGTCAATGTCCAAGTCGCTCAATCCCATCTTCAGCAGAATGTCACTTAAGTCTGGATCATGTGTTTCACCGTGCACAGGTTGACTCTGGGCTGTTACAGTTTCGAAGGGTCTCTCCACATCCGTCTCCAAATCCTTCAATGCCACACAGGGAGAAACGTCAGCTACCTTGGAATTTTTCTTCAGAGTGATGGGCTTGTCATATGGATTCAGCATTCTAACTGGCACCCACCTGTCAGCAGTCATAGAAACTACCACACGCCCTACTATGATATACTTCTTATGGGTTGGCCACTTAGTGGGTTCAAATAACACCGCACTGCCTTCGGAAATAGGTGCTGTAGGAGGCAGCTTGGCCCACACCAGGTACTCCTGCTTTGGCAGCAACGTGACAGCCTGAACCAGCTTGGCAGTACCAATGACTTGAGGTATCTCATCACCTCTCCAGCTATTAAGGCCAGAAAGCATGTTAAGGAATTGCTCAATGTCTGCCTCTTCTGTCGATTTAGGTCTATTTACTACACGCCAGTATGTAGGGTTCTGCTTAAACTGCCTCAAGATAAATTTAAGAACGTTGGTGCCCAGTATCAACTCGTCTCGTTGTCCCGTAACAACCAGCGTAGGTACACTGACTTCATACTCATACAATCTCATCTTCAGCTGGTACATACCCTTCGGCACAACCTGAACTCTGCCACATCCAACCAGCATAACATTGGCTTGCGTCTCACACGGATTCAGAGTCAACCCTGCATCAAGTAGGCGGGACACTGCAATTTCACTGATGGTGCAAGCCATGGAGCCACTGTCTAACAAGGCTCTTAAAAGAACAGCGTCATTGACTAAAGCATCAATGTAGAAAAGGCTGTCTGCCCGTGTCAGCTGGGTTACATTCTGAAACAGAACTACATTATCACTTGTCACTGACCTGCGAGTCGACTCATATATGCTTGATGCATCTTCTTGGAGGGTCTGAATTCCTTCACCCGCACTATCCCCTCCCCAGTGCGGGCGTGTCAGTTTTCTTGAATCTGGGCATGGTTTCCGGACTCTGCACTCCTAGGACAGGTACTGCGCTGGTGACCAACCTCTAAACAAGTCAAACATATTTTCTCTGACATGCAATGTGACCATGTTGAATGGGCTCTCTCACCACAGACACGACATCTGGATGGACGAGAGCAAAAGGGTAACTGTGGTCTATCAGGGGCAGCCTGTATATTAGTGCGTTCAAGAACCCTTTCCAGCATGCTGAGCACCCGCTCTAACGTGCCAGTGTCAGTTAAGACCGTGTGTGGAGGTGCTGTGGTAGTCTCAGGCTTTGTGGTCTGGGTACTGGGAATGCACGCTGCTGCATTCACTGCAGTGTTTTTCACAGTGATCGTTTCTGGATGGCTGAAAGCGGCAGTTGCTACTTGAAACGAGTGGTCAGGAAGAGAGTGAGAGTGCAATTTCTTTGTTCTCGACTCTCTTTGGTGCTCATCAATGGCTTCTTGCACCTCTGCTGATGACCACTTGGTAACAGGCTTGTATCTAAACACATTAGAAAGTCCATCATCAGGGAAATTTCTAATAAACATCATCACGACATCCTGCGAGATGTTCTTCATTTGACTACGCTGTTTCTGCAGGTGATTATCAGCAACTTCAGCTGCATTATTAAGACGGACCCAGTAGTCAACAGGGCTTTCTTTGGCATATGGCAGTGTAGAATAGAAGTCTGCTAGTAGAAGACAAGATTCTGGGCTCTCACTAAAATAGCGTAGAAGAATTTTGTAAATAACTTCAGGGGTAACAACCATGTCAGGTGAGTAATTACTTTTCAGCCCTATTTTGACTGTTTTTAGCTCTACCCAAAAGGCGGTTCAGAACCTCACTGGAATGCTCTGCTTTTGGACAGTCACGCTACCGTAAGTATACCTCCATTAACTCTATCCATTCATGAACAGAGTGTTTGTCTGTACCATCACCTGGAAACTGTCACTTTTAACTGTCAAGGGCCTAGTCTGATGCCCCAGAGTAGGACTACGATCGGCTAAAAGCCTATCCAAAATACTGTCACCAATTTGGCTACCCAGCGCTTCAATGAGCTCTGTTAACTGTAGCCTCGAATCATCAATGATAGGAGCATGTGTAAAAGAAGCACCAGGATTAATATTTTCCCCCTCTTGTGAGTAGCGCAGATTAACGTTACAAGTTCGATCATTTTCCTTATGTCTCACAACACTATCTGTATTGATTAACCCTCTGCCCCTCCCCAAGACTGGTGTAGACATGTTATACATCTTACTGTCTGTACTGATCACTTGTATAAATGCAATTAATTTATTAAAAATCTTAATTATTCAAGGTCCGATTCAAAAGTAAATGTCTTAGAATGTAAGAAAAATAAAATGTAATTGCAATGAAAGAGGTTAATTATCTGACACTGGAAGGCAGGACGCGATACTCGGCTTGACACCTGGCAGATGAATGTGGCTGGCTTGCTGAATCCAGAAAGTCACAGTGAAAATCCCACATAGATTGTCAAACCCCGGTGATCGGCGGTGGCTGATCGGTTGCATCCTAGAAGGCCAGTTTTATGTAGCAGTTCCAAATCTGCACATGAGAAACTTCACACTGAAGACAGCAGAGACGGCCTCACATAATTTCCATTTATTAATCGTGGAACACATGGGACACTTAATCAGAAAAAAACATTCTCCACGCTATCCTCTTTCAGCATCACGCACACGAAAACAACCGGGAGATAAGGAGAAACTTTTGGCCTCTTGCCTCACCAGCGTCCAATGCGGTCTGAGGCTGACGATTACAACAATTTTACGTTAACATCATGCAACACATTAAAACATAAGAAATAAAGAATTTGAAATAAAATTACTGGTTGCATGTGGTTCTTTCCACATGTATCATCAACAATTAATGATGTACAAGATTAATGATCGCATGAACCAGCATACAAACATTCCCCAAAATATCATGTACATTCACAACAATACTTTAAAAGCATGAATTCGGTGCATAATCCAAATGCAATGGAATGGAATGTTTTTCAGAATAAAGGGAAATAGAAAATGATAGAAAACATATTACTCAAAACCAGTTCACATATTATCATTCATTGTTTAAATTAAAGAACTGAACATACCTGGAGCACATGGGACACTTAATCAGAAAAAAACATTCTCCACGCTATCCTCTTTCAGCATCACGCACACTGCACAAACCACCGATTGATTAGCTCCACGTGTGTCAGATAAAAATCAGTAAAACTCACATAAACCTCATAACATTCAAGTATACATACTCAAAATCGACTCAGAACACATTAAGTTTAGAATTTGGTTAACTTTAATCAAATGAACACCGTTAACGTACCGAAAACAACCGGGAGATAAATAGAAACTTATTGCGTCTTGTCTCACCAGCGTCCAATGCGGTCTGAGGCTGACGTTACTACCAAACTCCCCAAAGGCAAGGTTCAAGGTTCAAGGTTTCTTTATTCGTCACATAATAAATTACAGGGTTACAAAAAATACAGGGTATAATATAAAAGTAACACAATGAATGAATGAATGAATGAATGAATTATGCATTTATATAAGCGCTTTTTGTGTATTGTTGTACACCAAAGCGCTTTACAATCATGTGAGGGGGTCTCTTTCCTCAACCACCACCAGTGTGCAGCATCCACTTGGATGATGCACGGCTGCAGGACAACGGCGCCAGTGCGCTCACCACACACCAGCTACAGATGGAGGAGAGAGAGATAGAGCCATTTAAGTGGATGGGGATTATTAGGGCGCCATGATTGACAAGGGCCAGTGGTGGAATTTGGCCAGGACACCGGGTTACACCCTACTCTTTACGAGAAGTGCCATGGGATTTTTAATGACCACAGAGAGTCAGGACCTCGGTTTAACTTATCATCTGAAAGATGGTGCTTGTTGACAGTAAAGTGTCCCGATCACTATACTGGGGCGTTAGGACCCACACAGACCACAGGGTTGTACCAGGTATGTACACATAGCAGCAATACGGATGATGAGAATAGTGAATGTTTTTACAGTAAATAAATGAGTCTTGTAAATGTTTATGAAACAGAGTTTGTGTTAAGGAGCCTGATGGCCGGAGGGAAGAAGCTCCTCCTCAGTCTCTCAGTTTTTGCCATCATGCTAATGATGCGCTTGCCAGATGGCAGTAAACAGAAAAGATGGTGAGTTGAGTCTTTGATGATTTTAGCAGCTCTGTTTTTACAGCGTTTGAAGTAGATGTCCTGCAGAGAGGGGAGAGCAGACCCTGAGATGCGCTCAGCTAAGCGCACGACTCTCTGCATAGCTTTGCAGTCCTGGTTTGAGGAATTACCATACCACACTGAGATGCACTGAGTCAATACACTTTCTATGGCCCCTGAGTAGAAAGTTTTCAGGATTGTTGGTGAGACCCTGAATTTCCTCAGCTGTCGCAGATGGTACAGTCTTTGCCTGGCTTTCATAACCTGAGTCTGAATGTGTGTAGTCCATGTCAGGTCCTCGGAGATGTTTACACCGAGGTACTTGAAGCTGCTCACCCTCTCCACAGGGGTCCCACTGATCATAAGATCTAGCATAGCGCGTAACACAGATAAGAGTCCCATTTGCACAAAACACCATTATAAAAGTTCATACATGCAATAACACAGAATGACTTTTATGTGTTTGATATGCAACAATTGTCTTTTAGCTCCATAGAAAATATGTTTTGGGAAGTTCATCATACAAAATACCATAAAACTAATATTTATCTTCCCAAATGTTTACACGTTTCGTATGATAGCAGAGGTGGAAAGTAACTAATTACATAATTGAGTAGCTTTTTTGTGTACTTCTACTTTTTAAAGTATTTTTTTTAATCTGTAATTTTACTTTTACTTAAGTATTTTTAGCTTGAAGTATTGTACTTCGCTACATTTTAAAACACATTAGTAGTAGCCCTTTATTGTCACTAGTACAAGTACCAGCGAAATTAGCCATCAACCTGTCCATACATACACAACATACATATGACAACGGGGTAGACAGAACAGGAAGACAGGGTATTAAGAAAAATACAGCTTTTACATGAGGAGAGAGGAGGAAAAAAATGTTTAACCCCAGACTATGCTCCATTTGGAGTACAGTCTGAGAACAGAAAAAAAACACCTCAGCACAAAAGCACATATACCATAAACACATGACTTGCAACAGGGGAAACATATCCAGCTCTGGCAAGCAGCCGTCCGGTCCAGTGCCATTTATTACGGCGCTCGGTCGCAGACCTGCTCGCCCTAGTGGCGGTGCAAAGCGTTACAGAGGCAGTTGAATGGGGAGGAGTAATGTCTGTGGTCGGGATGGGAGCAAGAGAGTCTACACTGCATCGCTCTCTCAGGGTAGTTATCCAGGCGGCCTTGGCCAAGGCGCGATGCGGGAGCCAGAAAAGATAAGATTGAATTGTTGTGACTTTTGGGGCGAACAGCTGCAAACTTCCACAGCTCATTCTCTTTGTCCATTCTGATCTCTGAAATCACCAAGTTTCACTTGCAAAGCTGTTAATTTCATCATGATGGCATCCATATTCCGGTTTATAGTCTCAGTCTCATTGCTGACCGCTCTTCCCACAGCTTCAATCAAAACGGGCAGCCTTGTGAGACTTTGGACAGCTGTTCCCGTCTTCCGAATTTTTCGATAACCCAGGGTAAAGCCTAATCCAATCAGCAGAATACCTGTTATCATGGTGCCGAAAAGGTAGATATCCTCAGCGTCCTCAACGGAAAGAGCCGCCAGACACACGATTTGCCACTTCTCCCATGCATCCCTCGTATATCCGGCGCGACGTCCCGTCAGGACAAACAGGTTCCCCAGAACCCAGACTTCTCGTTGAGAAGATGGTATCAATCGCTGAGAGACCAGTTGATCAAATCCATAATTTTCTAGTTTGGAGAGCCGTGCAGAAAGAGTCTCTTCAATAGATGGATGAGACGAGACAGCAGAAGCAAGCAGGGAGGAAAAAGAGTAGGGCGGAGTGAAATATAGCGACTACCTCTGTTGAGTGCCAAACGAGAAGTTTATTACTCAGTAAAAAATAAAAATTAAAAAATCGCTCCCTGGAAACTACTGCAGTAAATAATGGGCAGAAGAACAAACTGGTGCTAAAATCACAAAAAGATGCAGACGGACTAGACAGGCGTTATGCTGCAGACCCAGCTGAAAACCAGACCCCGTCATACTCTGCTGAAGTTGAACTCGAAGGAAAAGAAGTGAACCCCTGGCCATATTCATGCTCTATTATGTAAGCTGT
Source organism: Gymnocypris eckloni scoliostomus (assembly GCA_027564155.1). Classification (NCBI taxonomy): domain Eukaryota; kingdom Metazoa; phylum Chordata; class Actinopteri; order Cypriniformes; family Cyprinidae; genus Gymnocypris; species Gymnocypris eckloni. The sequence continues at coordinate 16,446,205 of CM050419.1, forward strand.
GTTTGCCTCGGGAGACCAAACTAGCAGCTTATAAAATCTCGACATCACCCTTCGCAAGCATATAGAGGTAACGTAAGGTAAAAATGTGTTCCTGTGGCTCAGTGGTTAGAGCATTGCGTTATCAGCGCAAAGGTTGTGGGTTCGATTCCCAGGAAACACATGTAATGACAAAAAAAATGTATAACCTGAATGCACTGTAAGTCGCTTTGGATAAAAGCGTCTGCTAAATGTAAACGTAAATACTTGCATTGGTGGTTAAAATAAAGCTTTGACAGTTTAGCAAAAGGTTTTGCACAAATTAGCCAAAAAGACAGTGGTGCGATATCGTCTGCGATAATAAAGTAATTGTTGTTTTAACGATGTGCGATTTGACATTATCAGTATTTAGCTTAAAACCAAACAAAACACTCTAAAGAGTGTGCTGTAAAATCTAGTAGATTAGACTACTCCACGTGCATTTAGAGTGTGCTCTTTCACTGTGTGATTCAGTCTGTTAAACTACGTTTAGAATGATCACAAACTTGAAGATATAGGGGCAAAAAATGTATATATTTATATAATTTCGTATAGTAAATCAACATCACACGTTGAGTTCCATTTGTCTCCACAAATCAGCATGAATTTTATTTTTTAACAAGAAGTTAATTAAGAAACGTGTTTTAGACACCATATTGCCTGTTTTTGCTCTATTTTGACAACAAAAATAATTCCAAACACAGCACCATACACAGTTTTGCGTCTCTGAGCAACATGACCGTGTTTCATTCTTGAATGAATCAACTGTTTAAATGATTCGGTTCAGTCGCAATGACTCTCTTAACAGTGACTTGCTGACACCTACTGGCTGTTTTAATTTCATATTTAAAGAATCTTTTGATTTAGTATTCGAGTGTTCAACATTTTATGTCTTATTTATAAAAACATTATTTCTGCATTTTAAACTGCAGGCTAAATGCCTTCATGTCAGTGTGTATTATAGGCTACAAATAAATGCCACTTCAGATGAAGCTTCTGCATTTCCTCTGCATTGCAAATATTAATTTAGTTGATACTGATTTAATTTGCCTGGTAACAGCCCAAATGTGTTATTATTCTAAATAACTGAGATACAGTATATAGGCCTATCCCAGGTGTGTCAAACTCTGGAGGGTGTTCCTGGAGGGCCGCAGCCCTGCAGAGTTTAGTTCCAACCCTGCTCCAACACACATACCATGTAGTTTTCAAATAAGCCTTAATGATTAGTTTAGCTGGATCTGATGTGTTTAATTAGGGTTATAAACAGGGCAGGGCCGTGGCCCTCCAGGAACTGATTTTGACACCTTTGGTCTATCCCATTTTTTCGTCCCTCCCACTTAATGTAACAAAGTAATTTTTACTCAGAGTAAATTTTAAATTAGCTACTTTTTACTTTTACTTGAGTAGATTTTTAGACTGGTACTTTTACTTGTACTTAAGTAAAAAAGCATTAATGTAATGGTACTTTTACTTGACTAGAATATTTTCGTACTCTTTCCACCTCTGTGTGATAGGTACGAGTTCTGCAGAAACGAAGGCAGAGGCACGCCGGGAAGTTTTCTCACAAATCGCCAACGAGGCTTGATGTTATTGGTGTCAGGAATCCGGTTCACGGGCTTCTTATAACTCACCACCAGAGGTCACTCGCTCACCACATGGACTCTTGCACTACACTAACTGTTGCACTCCAACACCTCAGACTACAATTCCCATCATCCATTGCACTGATGACACACAGCTGATTGCACTGATCACACAGCCTACATAAACCATGGACATCTTCCTCTCTGCCGGGTATTGTATAGCGTATATCCTAGCGATAGCTACTCTACGGAGCCCTTGCCTGTATTCTCGTGTTTTGATATCTGCATTATCTCTTTGCCTTGCCCTGTTGGATATTGTTTGCCGATCGTCGACCCACGCTTGCCCTAGGATCACTCTTTGTCTTGCCTGTGTTGTTCCTGTTTGCTAATGTTTGACCCATGCTTGTTTTGTAACCACGCCTTTGAATAAAGCTCGAAATTGGATCCGCACGTCTCACGTCTTGTTCGCCCCGTAACAATTGGGGTCCAACTTCATTGAGTCAGTGAGACTTGCAGTAGCTGCAGTTTACATCACCCTTTTGAACTTTTGCCATTCAAAGATACCAAAATGTCATTTGTAGTTCACTATGCCAGCTTCTGATGTGAGTTTGGGGCAGGACTATCAGTGGGAATGTTTGGAAACAATTACTAGTCACACAGAAACGACATAAAATTGAGCCTAAAATTACACATAATATCTCTACCATGACATATGTAGCTGCTGTCAGAGGCAACTCTTATATATTGCAGTTTATAATATGCACTTTACCGTTCAAATGTTCAGAGTAATCATTAGAATAAATAAGTAATATATCTTTTTTGTTAATTAATTTCATATTACTCAACTAAAACCATAGGGAAAAGGGAGAAACTATTTCTCTTTTGTTTAGCTTGGGAATTATTTAATTGTTGCTATCAGGATATTTGTTCCGGTGCACTACATAGAAAAGCCTCACGAGGCGCTGCACTAGTAACATGTCTGTAAGAGTTACGCCTGTAAGAAGTGCTAAGAACTTATATTGTATTTTTGTTTAAGAAGAAGAAGAAACTGTAACCCTCCAAGTTTATTCCTCTTGAGTTAGAGCGGCCAATGAGGTATGTGTTTTATCGTGTTAATTGCTTTGCCGTATGTGAACGTGTGTAAGTTACGTGACCGTGTGTTAATGTATAATTAGCCAATTAAGTGTGTTTTCATGCGTGTTGAATGTGCACTTTATTTATTAGTTTTGCATGTATTTTTCGTTTATTATTATGTGTAAACACCACTTTTAGAGGGTTAATTTAAGTTTATGTATTTCCTTTCGTAGTTCTGACGGCATTGTTGGGACATAAAAGGGATGCAAGAGTAGAATGCACAAGACATACTACAGACTCGTGTCCAAATAAATGTCTGTTAAAACCAAGAACGACCTGAGCCTTTGATTCAACTCGAGGGGAGTAACAGCAGAGGTTACATCTTTTAGGGTTTTAAATACAGAAAATTGCAAGTTTGATTGGTTGGAATAATTTGTGAAATTATCATTTTTCTCCTTAAACGTGTTATTTCCAGACCTTTTGATACCTTTATACTGCTGTCAATATTTGTCAACTGTGTGGCCTTATCTGTTTACATCCCCTGTCCTGAAGACGATTCCAACTCAGCTAATCATGATTTGGTGAGAACCGTGACGTCTCTAATGATTTCTCATTGGCTGTGTTGTGGGATCAGTTTCTGCTCATTGAGATTAGATGAGTGAATTAGAGTGGAATTACACAACACTCAAAAACGCTCATCCATGCTACTCGTGTGTGTGTGTGTGTGTGTGTGTGTGTGTGTGTGTGTGTGTGTGTGTGTGTGTGTGTGTGTGTGTGTGTGTGTGTGTGCGTGAGAGTGTGTGTGTGTGTGCGTGCGTGAAGTGTGTGTGTGTGTGTGTGTGTGTGTGTGTGTGTGTGTGTGTGTGTGTGTGGTGTGTGTGTGTGTGTGTGTGTGTGTGTGTGTGTGTGTGTGTGCGTGAGATGTGTGTGTGTGTGTGTGTGTGTGTGTGTGTGTGTGTGTGTGTGTGTCATCAGTGCAATGGATGATGGGAATTGTAGTCCGGATTGACGTGCATCAGTAGTGTGGCGAACGAGTGACGGAAGTGAACGGAAGTGCATGGACAGGATTCGTGACAATAACGGGGCATCTTTAATAACTTTAAAGATGTACCTTTCTCAGCAGGCTATAATTCATAACGAACACATTATGGGCTAGTAGTAGTACATTGCTGAATCTACTGGAAATACACTTTATTCAGATTAAACTGTATGTATGCTAATACAGGAATACCAGATTTAATTATTCTTAATGTTTAATTGTATTTAGTGACTTAGCCAGCACCTATATTTAAATAGCTTCACTGGAAACTATTTAAAATAAGGTTAATTGTCAATGACTAACACTAACACAAATTATAAATACTGTTATGTATTGTTAGTTTATATTGACTAAGGGGCAGCGGGTCAAATCTTTGCCCTGTGTCCAGCACTTACATACAAATCATTCAGCAGATCGGATCCTGAGCGTCGCAGAAACAGCGTTCACTAGAATACACACAAGTATTTGTTAGTCTTGTGTTAACATGAACAAGCACAAAACACATCAAAGAGCACAAAATATGAATGTGGATATAACCTGCAGCGTCGACTCACCTGAGCTTCCGTAAGTTATGAATAACAATAACACCTCAGGGTTAAAGTTGCTGATCTGGTCTGATTTTAATAAGAAAGGAAACAGGTGAAAGTGAAACAGACAGTAGAGATGAGTGACAGACCCACAGTTCAACTCGAACAGGTTATTAAAGAGCCCTCGCTGAGCTCATATATTTAATAGACATACTTCATCTCGGATTTATTAATTTTATTTATATTTTATTACAGCTCCAACTGTCTAAACCACTTACAATGAATTAGCCAGTGGTAAAAAAATACTCAAATTCACCCATATGTTCATTAATGTGAACTAATATATGACCCTGGAGCACAGACGCAGTCATAAGCAGCACAGGTATATTTACAGCAATAACCAACAATACAGTGTATGGGTCAAAATTATACATTTCTATTTTATGCCAAAAATCATTAGGATATTAAAATATTTTACCGTAAATATATCAAACGTAATTTTTTATTAGTAATATCCATTGCTAAAAATTTCATTTGAACAACTTTAAAGATGATTTTCTCAAAAAAAAAATTGTTATTATTTATTATATTTGTATAATTCTCAATTTCAGAAATTGTACTCTTATGGCTGGTTTTGTGCTCCAGGTTCTTATATAGAAACATGAATGGGAAATTAAAATAAGTCATGGATTAAATATGCACTTTATGAGGTTGTATGTGTTTCTTGGCTGAAGTTCAACTCCTCTCTTGGAGTCATTCGCGCTGAAACAAAGTTCCCCTTCCGACGTATTTCGTGTGAACTCCACCCCCCGCAGAAACACACCTGGCCGTGGGATCAAGGTGAGCTCAGGTGAGCACCGCGCGCGCGGCTGAAGCATTCCGAGCGCGTGAGGCGAGCGGCGAGCAGCAGGTAGCGGCGCGTCATGGCGGAGTCGCAGCTCTTGTGTATGGAGGACGGGCTCATCCCCCCCGCGGTGCCCGAGTCCAAGCCGCAGTTCTACTACAGCGAGCAGCACCGCGCGGCCCTGGAGCGGCTGATCACCGACGGAGACGGAGCTTTCAAGAGCCTCCTGAAGGACGAGAACAGCCAAGACTTCCTGTCGGCGCGGGAAATCACGGACATCCCCAGAAGCTTCGTCAAATACAAGCCCGAGGAAGACGCTGGAGGAGCGTCGGCGAGTCCGGACAAGCGTGAGGACGCCGGGTCGCTGCGCTCCACGTACTGGCCGCAGATGTCGGACACCGAGGTTCCGCCGCTGGACCTCGGCTGGCCCTCCTCAGGGCGCTTTAAAGGGGTCACCCGGGTGTCAGTGCACACACACCCGCCCAAAGAGAACGGCCCACACATCAAGGAGGTGATCCGCAAACTCATACAGGAGTCATGCAAGGTCAGCGCGTGCATTCACTATTAATCCAGCCACTTTTGTAGATTAATTGCGTTTTTAAGTTACTGCTACTGCGGGACATGGTAATAAATTAAGAAAGGGTGCTACGGTTTTATTATATTAGGCTATTTTAAATTTAAGATTTTATTATAAAGGCCCATGTCTACCTAATTTAACCAATAATATCAGTTTTGTTTGAATGCATGTGTTTTGGTTGATTCAAGCCACTTAATGTACATGTTGCCATGTTTAAGTGTACTAACACTTCAGGGTAACACACTAAATTTATTTATTAATATTTTTTTAAGTAAGTGGCTTTAAACTATTTAATTTAGCTACATAATAAAAATGCAAAGTTACTCAGCTAAATTAGTTTATTTAAATGTAGCTAAAAATAAATGGATTGCAACCACTTGCATGTAAATGAATTGTTTTCAGTGTTATATATGTTTATAAGGGGATTCCTCCCTCTTCATCATCATCATCATCATGCTCAGTTTGATTTTCTCTTGTAGTCATTATCAGATCATGACACTCCTTTCATCTCCGGTATCTAAAGGTGTGCCTTGGGCGGTTGCCATCTAAATGAACTGGTTCAATAGAATTTAAACACATTCCCTGAATGTACCTGAAACTGAAAGCAGCTGAACTTATCATGCATTATAGATTAAACTTGAATTTACAGCACGGTTTATATTTGATTAACTGAAATGAGGTTAATGCACCAAATTAATAAAATCAGTTTTGATATTTACACACCAATGATGGTAAACGTAGTGGTTATTATGCATTGATTTTACCGACATACCAATACATGTGACATAAACCCCTTATGTACACAATGTAAAACCATCACAAATGCCAACTTGTGTGTTTTTTATCTGTGAGTTATTAAATGAACTGCATTGTTTGTGTAAAATACATGAGATGCTCCTCTAGATCTAGTTTTTCAGGCCTCACTGTGTTTTGTTTGTTCCTGGGAAGTGTTTATATAGCGTAGGTGGATCTCTCTGATCAGTGAGGATAGACTATAGCCTACAGGACCTGAGTGAGGCCCTCACGTCACACGTCTCGTGTTCAGACTTGCTCAGACGGTCTGTGTGTTTCTTGAGGAATGACTGTAAATGATCTGGAAGCACTGACTCACTGAACATCCGTCAGACGCTGGACGAGTGTGTAATAATGCGCCGAGATGATCAGTGTGTCATGAACATCATCCTCACTGTCTGTGTTCAAATCTCTTGTTTTCGTATCTAAACCGGTCACGGCGCAGCAAGCCGGTCTCTCACAGAGATCACTGCTGTTACCAGCCTTGACAAATGAACATTAAGATGCCCTCGTTAACTCCTCCTGGGTTTATTGAGGCTTAACTAAACAAGCTACACAGAGATGTGAGCTGGACGATCAGAAACAGAGAGAGTGTCTGGAGAAGAGAAAGTGAAAGCTGTGCAAGGGTCTGAAGTGTTCCTGATTAACACTGATTGGGCAGAAATATAGCATATTATTAATAAGTCATATGATGCTTTGTGTGAGGAACAGACCCAAAACCTAAAGTTCAGTTGCATTCAGATTTCTTTTTTTAAAACATGCATTATGTTCAAGATCTCCGAGAACAGAACAACAAACAGCACTGAAATGCTTTGACAGTCGTGTATTGACATACTCTATATTGAAACTGGAAGGTATGATGGGAAATATTGACAATCTTTTTTTTTTAAACGACCATCAGACGTTGCATCAGATTAATCAGGATTTATTCAAAAGCAGATTATCAATATTTTTAGCTGATTTCCCCAAAAGAGACGGTTTAGCGGGAATATTTCTTAAAGGGACAGTGCACCCAAAAATTTTAATGCTATCATCATTTACACACCGCAGTATTTTTCAGAAGTAAATGGTGTCCCAGAAACAGCCTGATTACAAACTTTCTTCAGAATATCATCTTTTGTGTTCAGACATTACTCGCCTTCACATTGAGGCGGAGTAATTAATGACAGTTTGTTTTTGGGTGCACTGTCTCTTTAAATGCTGCTGCTGAGAGTGAATGAGCCGTCTGTCTGTGTGTTGTCCAGGTCGTGGCTATCGTGATGGACCTGCTGACCGATCTGCAGATTCTGCGGGATCTGTTTGAGGCGTCCAAGCGCGGCGTTCCCGTCTACATCGTGCTGGACGAGCAGGGAGCGCCGCACTTTCTGGACATGTGCAGCCGGCTGCAGGTCGGAGCTCGAGAGCTGCAGGTACTCCACGAAAACCAGAACAACATTCTTCAACACAACTAAAATAACATTCACTGATATATATATATTATCTTGTTTACTAAAATAACTGCAACTTAACTCAAAATCGACATAATACAAATTACATAACACACAAAATCAACTAAAATTGTACTAAAATTTACATTAAAATGGAAAATCGTTGAGGAACCAAAAAATTATTATTCTGTGGAATCACTTTATTTTTAGGACTGAAGCTTAATCCTCATAAAGCAATATATATATATATATATATATATATATAATAATTATTATTTTTTTTTTTTGCTTAACATTTTTTTAAATTATATTTTATAATATAATATTATTTTTTTCTACAATTTTTGTTTAAATATTAAAAAAATGAAATATATATTTAAAACTCGATTTGTCTTCTATAGCACATGTGAACTTATAACATATTTGAATAAATTCAGCAAGGAACATACTTTACAATGTTTAAGAAATATGATCTATATATATATATTTAATAAATCCCATTTTGATCTCTAGCAGGCTATTCCATACACATTAGTGGTTTGCATTTAAAAGTAAGATCATATAAAGTAGTAATCTTGAAATAAATGTCGGTATATGAAACTAATGTCAAAAGCACATTTGAGCTTCCAGCATATTTGTACATATATTTGTATTGATCTATTTCCGCTGTATCGTCAGTTGTAGACCTGTCCTTATGAGAGTTTTCAGATGTTTAATGGCTTGTGTTTCCGTCAGAATGTCCGGACTCGGACCATGAAGGGAATCGGGTTGAATCTGTCCATGGGGAGAATCCCGGGAAACGTCCACAGCAAGTACATGCTCATCGACGGAGACAAAGTCATGTTTGGGACGTACAGGTGAGCCAGAGTTTACCGTCTGAAGACGGAGAAAACACCTCTTAATGTGTGTTTGCAAACCTATCCTGACTGAATCACATCAAAGCTGAGCGTTAAACACGTGTTTCTTCAACTACATTTGAGCCAGTGGCTCTTTAGGAACCTAGGCTACATGTAGTATACTTCAACTTTATTTTATTATTAACTATACTTTTATGTAGTAAGTATACACATATCAGTGTACTAGTAGTATATACTGTTTCAATCCTCATTGGAACTAAATTGGCCCACTTTCTAGTATACTTGAAGTATAACAGTAGTAAACTTTGAGTACACAACTCAATGTGTTTAGATACTAAAAGTGAACTTATAGGTATACTGACCGCTTACTAATTAAGTACACCCACCAGTCTGAGAAAATACTAAATATAAAGTCCAAATAGTTTATCCAACCAACTACTTAGAATACATTTGATTGAAGAACACAGGTTTTGATGATCAGAACATATTACCTACTGTAATGATCATTCTGAAAATATGATTATATTAGTATTAAATAACACATGCTCCCTTATCAACTGTTCTCATATCACATATGTGTGACCCTGGAACACAAAAACAGTCATAAGTGTGCATTTGTTTAAATTGAGATGTATGCATCGTCTGAACGCTGAATAAATAATATTTCAATTGATGTATGGATTGGACAATGTTTGAAAATTTGGTGCAAAAAAATCTAAATATTGAGAAAATCATCTTTAAAGTTGTTCAAATTAAGTTCTCGGCTATGCATATTAATAATCAATAATTAAGTTTTGATACAGTTACATGATCTTAACATCCTAATGATTTTTGGCATAAAAGATAAATCTGATGTATTGTTGGCTATTGCTGCAAATATACCCCCAGCGACTGAAAACAGCAGGGTCACATATAACACTAGGGATGCAACGATTATAGATATTGTTGGTACGATTATAGTCTGAGGAATAATCACGGTTTCACGATTATTACGATTATTATACATTTATTAATTTAACAACATAAAATCACATAAACACGCTTTAGATTTTAA
>CM050419.1:16463493-16471598 GCA_027564155.1 Gymnocypris eckloni scoliostomus
AGACGAGTCACGTGTGTTCAAACGAGTCATATGTGTTAAGATGAGTTGAGTGTGTTCAGACGAGTCACATGTGTTCAAATGAGTCATATGTGTTAAGATGAGTTGAGTGTGTTCAGACGAGTCACATGTGTTCAAACGAGTTATATATGTTCAGATTAGCCATGTGTGTTCAGATGAGTCAAGTATGTTCAAACGAGTCATATGTGTTAAGATGAGTTGAGTGTGGTCAGACGAGTTAAGTGTGTTCAAACGAGTCATATGTGTTAAGATGAGTCGAGTGTGTTCAGACGAGTCACATGTGTTCAGATGTGTCACGTGTTCAGACGAGTCATGTGTGTTCAGATGAGTCGTGTGTGTTCAGAAGAGTCAAGTGTGTTCAGGCAGTCAAGTTTGTTCAGATGAGTCATATGTGTTCAATCGAGTCATGTGTGTTCAGACGAGTCATGTGTGTTTAAAGAGTCATGTGTGTCCAGACGAGTCATGTGTGTTCAGACGAGTCATGTGTGTTCAGATGAGTCATGAGTGTTCAAATGTGTCATGTGTGTCCAGATGAGTCATGTGTGTTCAGACGAGTCATGTGTGTTCAGATGAGTCAAGTGTGTTCAGATGAGTCATATGTGTTCAAACGAGTCATGTGTTCAGATGTGTCACGTGTGTTCAAATGAGTCATGTGTGTTCAGATGAGTCGATTGTGTTCAGACGAGTCATATGTGTTCAGATTAGTCATGTGTGTTCAGATGAGTCTAGTATGTTCAAACGAGTCATATGTGTTAAGATGAGTTGAGTGTGTTCAGACGAGTCACGTGTGTTCAAACGAGTCATATGTGTTAAGATGAGTTGAGTGTGTTCAGACGAGTCACACGTGTTCAAACGAGTCATATGTGTTTAGATGAGTTGAGTGTGTTCAGACGAGTCACATGTGTTCAAACGAGTCATATATGTTCAGATTAGTCATGTGTGTTCAGATGAGTCAAGTATGTTCAAAGCGAGTCATATGTGTTAAGATGAGTTGAGTCTGTTCAGACGAGTCACGTGTGTTCAAACCAGTCATATGTGTTAAGATGAGTTGAGTGTGTTCAGACGAGTCACATGTGTTCAAGCAGTCATATGTGTTCAGATTAGTCATGTGTGTTCAGATGAGTCAAGTATGTTCAAACGAGTCATATGTGTTAAGATGAGTTGAGTGTGTTCAGACGAGTCACGTGTGTTCAAACGAGTCATATGTGTTCAGATGAGTCGAGTGTGTTCAGATGTGTCGTGTGTAGGCGTGTATTCGTACCTGATGGATTCGATCCAGTCGTCTCTCTCCTCGGCTGAAGCGGCACAGATGGTATCGCCTGATGTTTCCCTTCCACCACGTCCATCCGTCTCTGTCTTACACTTGATCTTCTTACCCTGGCTGTTGGGGTTATACAGCTCCAAACAATACTACACACAAGTCAAAGGTCACAGGTTAGCCTTCAATAATAAAGCCACTCACTTATTAAAATCATAAGCTGCATCTGTTAATATTATTTAATGGACATGATCTTACATGAACTAACAATCAACAGTGGTATTTCGAATAACTAGGGATATCAAAGATTAATAAATGCTATAAATGCAATGCAAATGTATGTCACTGTTAGTTAATGCATAACGAATATTAACTAATGAGAACAAACGTGACCCTGGAGCACAAAACCTTAAGTGGCATATTTGTAGCAATAACCAACAATACATTGTATGGCTCAAAATCATAATTTTTTTAAAGCCAAAAATATTTAGGATATTAAAATCATGTACCATGAAAATGTCCTACCGTAAATATATCAAAGCGTATTTTTTTATTATTAATATGCATTGCTGAGAACTTCATTTGCACAACTTTAAAGGTGATTTTCTCAATATTTAGATTTTTTTTGCATCCTCAGATTCCAGATTTTCTAATAAATCATACATCAATGGAAAGCTTATTTACTCAGATGATGTATAAATGACCCTAATGATTGGTCAGGGTTCTGTCACTTCGGTCTAGTGTTATTCACGGTTTTGTGACAGAACCCTGATACTCCCGTCATGTCCGGGTTTCATGTGAGTGTGCTCAAGCCGTGCTCTCTCTCTCTCGTCTGAGTGTCTTGTTTCGTGTGGGGCGTGGTGTTCGGATCCCGGCACTCATGTCTTGAGTTTCGGTTCGTGTCGAGGGTTCGGACACTCGCGCTCAGCGTTCTGTCTCTGTGTGGCGTGCGGACCAGAGCATGTGGGGAGTGGAGCGAGCGGGCGAGGCGTAGCGGTCATATTTCCTTCAGAGCGGAGAGCGTCTTTCTGAAGACGGCAGTCCGCTCGCTCAATACGCTCAGCGCCACTCGCTCAGCCCAGAATGCTCTTTGGTAATCTGCTAGTTCAGAATCTGTGGAATAGACGAAGCAATAGTTTGTCTAAGCTAGTGTTTCTAAAATCCTGTGAAGATTGAAAGGCGGTTTATTAGACCGCAGTTTTGGTTTATTTTCATTTTAGAAAGTGTTTCTTTTATTTAAGCAACGAAATAATTAATATTTAAGTGCATTTCATCTTGTGTGTGATTACATAAGCAAGGTGTATTTTGTGAAATGCTATATCTGCATTTCATCTTGTGTGTGTGTTTTGAATGTTTGCACAATAACTGAAGCGGCGTTTTAATGTAAAAGTATACTTTTTCAGTTACAATTTTTTTTTACGAAAGTTTGCTAAGTGGCTTCAAAAACAAGACACGTTTTTAAATTAATAATTTTAATTGAATACATTTAAATTAATAACGTCACGCTGAAACATAACCGATACTTATCGGACTACTGCTTTAATTAGACATTTATTCAATAATTTCATTATAAACGGGGGGAATAAATAGGCCTAACGTTACTGGAGACATTTAATGAGAGAGCGTGATCTGAGCGGGATTTGGTTTAGCGGTGAGCATGAGCGGATCATTAGCGGAGCGTCTTGTATGAACACGTGGTTTATGAGTGTTTTCATTATCTGTGTGTTCGTGTCCTGTTCTGCACATGGCTGGTGATTTGTTTGCTGGCCATGTGCTTCTGTGTTTTTGTTTTGTGAGAGCACATGGCTTTTGTCTTAGTTTTCTGTGTGCCATGTGCTCTCATGTTAATTGTCTTGACCCCACCCATCTTGTTACCTGATTATTGGTTAATTATCCCCACCTGTCTTACCCTACTCATTTGCTCCCTTTATAATCTCCTTGTGTTTGCAATCCGGTGCCAGTTTGACATTGATGTTACCCTTGCCTTGCCTTTTTCTCCTAAGGGCTAGTTTTTGTTTGTTGCTGAGTCCTCGCCTCATCCCTTTACCCAACCTTGCCATTGTGCTCCAGGGTCACTAACTATCCTTCTCCTTTAGCAGCTGTCTAAACTACAGGTTAACGTTTCTCTCGTTGCCGCTCACGAGGCTGTGTGAAGCTCTCACCGGTTTGCGTTGAAACATGACTTCCTTCACACACAGATTCTCCAGAGGAATGATGCCGCGTGGCTCTTTGTCCTGAACACAAACACACGATCACTCCTGATCCACACAGCTGCATGCATTCAGAGAGACTCTGCGGATCTTACCGTAGTAAATTCAAAATAATACAGGCAGTTATCGGTCAGGATAAACCAGCGTCTCTTCCACGTCTTCACACGGCCGCCTGCCGAGAGATAATATATATATAACACTCTCAGATGATCGCTTACACTCGGAGCATGTTAATGAGTGTGACCGTACTCAACAGATTTAGGCCACCTAGTGGTTGGGAGAGTCATTACAAGCTGGAGCCTTAAGGCCTATACGCGTATGTTAGCGTATGCACACAGTCATACGCGCAGCCTTGCAAAGTATACTTCACTTGACTCGTACGTTCAACGCATGCGCCAACTTGCAATTCCTCTCCTGGCCTAGCGGGGGCCGTAGGGAGCACTTGTGAAGATTACAGCGTGACGAAGGACACGGAAGAAAAACTCATGTAAGCACAGCGGAAAGACTAGCCGTGACTAAGTATTGCGTAAGCAAGCGTTTGCGAAGCCGGACCATGTCTAAGATTATTCCGGAGGTGTGTGAAGTGTGTATGCCGTACCTTGTGAGTCAATACTCCCCACGGCAGAGTTTCCACCTTGTGGATTAACTAATTACTGCACAAGAGTTTAGTGCGCATGTGCAACCTGCGTGTATACAGTAGGGCTGAACGAATAATTGCATTTGCGATAATATTGCGATATGAAAAAACTTGACTTCTCAACCGCTGAGACTGCGATTATACGGTCACGTGACACGCGAGAGTAATGTATGACGATCGTCTAAGTACCGCAAAAGAAAGCATTAGAAGATGTCCACTCTCTTATAGCTCTAGCGGTACTTTGATGACACACACACACACACACACACATGCGCAGACACACACACACACGCGCAGACACACACACACGCGCGCGCAGACACACACTCACACACACACACACACACACACACAGCGATCGGTCTAGCAGCGCTGCTTCAAGTCAAACACATCTAAGCGGTCTTCAGAGGAAGCATCATGTTGGGACGCTGCTAAGTCCGCAGTTTGCCGCGGGTTGTTTTCGTGTCCGCGGGTCTTTCATAACATGTGGAATTGACGCGCTACATGTAAACGATATTCTTTGTTGTACTTTACTGTCAAAATAACGGAGTTCGTTTGGAAGTCTTCAGCTTTTAAGAACTGCCGGGTTCTCCTGTAGTGGGCGGAGCTAATGCGCAAACGGCAATCTCATTGGCCGGCGCTCACATATCATCATCTCGGTTTAGATTTCAGCGAATCAGTTCGAGCGAACGCAGACGACCTGATTAATATTCATGAACCCAGCAGCTCAATAATCCCTAGTGTGTTTTATATGGTTATTAATAGTAGAATTCATGGTAGTTTTGTCATCTTATTAGTATTATTTGTAGGTTTTTCCCCTCTAGAGGTAAGAGGTTTTTCCCCTCTAATTGCAATTAGATTCTTTTCTGAAATCGTTCGGTCCTAGCGTACAGTGCTATTCTGATGACGAAATCTGCGTCGCGCGCACTGTATGCTGTCCCTCGCGTACACGTACAAAGTGAAGTATACTTTGGCCTTTACTTTAAATATGGAAGTGGAACGAACAACTGCGAATCCATCTTCAAGAATCGGCTAAAACACATCTCTTCCGTCATTATTTAACCCTCTAACTCTAGTCTCTATTCTAATTATATTCTATTCTAAAACAAAATTGCATTTTAGACTTGTACTCTATTTACTAACCACTTGTTTTCTTTATAAAAATGTAATTAGAAAAACAAACACTAGCTTCTTTTTATTTATTATACTATTAACTAAAGCAAAAACAGGCGTCTAGTCTATATTTATTGTATAATAAGACTCAAACGTGCTTGGTGTACTGTGTTAAGCTAACCGAGACTTGTTGTAGCACTTGTAATTAGTTGTTTTTGCTTGCATCCATCGTCCTCGTGTGTAAGTCCCTTCGGATGAACGCATCTACTAAATGACTAAATGTTATATTCTTGATTTTACAGACTTGACTGTTCATGCTACCAGCAGTGAAGGTCAAAATCAGCTTGTTTTGTGCAGTCAGCAGTGTATTCTTCATCATATCTAATGCGTCTGGGCTCGGGTTTTACCCAGTTTGAGCAGCCAGCCCTCGCGGTCCGGGTTGAAGAAGGTGTGCGTCAGATCGTTCCCATCATCCTCTGGGATTTTGAAGGGTTCGGTGCGTATGCTGTTGTACAGATTCTGTTGATGCAAACAAATAATAGCACACATTTTCATCAAAACCACAACCTTTCAGTTAGTTCTGCTTATTTATGTAAATATACACCACTGCTGAATAACACAAGCAGGGTTTTATTTGTGCTCATTCTCAGAAGACAACATATTGACAGTGTTGCAGTTTATTTACCTTTACAAAGGCACATTTTCTAGCGTTTTTAAATATATGCATCATCTTTCATGGAGATTCATATATTTATTCAATGCAATTCTGCTGCAGTACATACTTAAAAGTATGTACTTCTTCTTTTTCACAAAAAATAGTATATTTTTAGGACACTTTTAGCATGTGTCTAAAAGGTCCAACACTTAATGCTAACTTGAACATAACATTAGCATTTATGTATTTATTTGTATGCCATTATATAATATTGATATTGTATGGCTCAAGCCTGCTCTGGTATTTCTGGTCATCACGTGACCAGCGAGGGCCGACTGTGATTGGCTGCTCACCGTCAGAAGGTCGTCGGGCAGATCTTGGCCGTTGTTGATCCCGCGGTTCATGCTGATGAATCTCTCGAGCGTGGTCTTGTCCTTCACGTTGGGATTGTGCAGACTTGTGTTCAACATGATGATGGCAAACGACAGGATATAACACGTGTCTAACGATCACAACCACACACAGGGAACGAGTTCAGCAACTTGCCCTCAGACTGATCATATCTGACCATAATGCCATTCATTCAAAACATATTCAGGCCTAAATATGAATTGCACGGTATTAACATAAACGAATCAACTTAATGCGATGCATGCTGGTCTATTTGTCATTTTATTATTTTTTTTACATAATTATGTATTCGGTGCATTTATTAAAATCACTTAAGAAGCAGAATAAACCATAAGGCAAAAAAAAATATATGCTATATATTTAAAATATATCCCAAATATAAACAGTGAAGCTCAATTAAAATAAAAATTAAATAGAAAATATATTTAGTTTCAACTGTCATATTACCAAAACATATCAGGGGCAAGAAAATAGTGCCAACATTTAGGCCAAATATAGATGGGAGATCAAAATTAATAATGGTTTAATATACAGTATATATATAGTATTCTTTTAATATTGTAAAGTATGTTCTTTGCACAATTGTATTAAAATGTTGCAGACAATATAGTTTTTTTTCAAATGTGACAAAGGTGAATTTATTTTCTTGGATTGAAATATATCATGCAAATTATATGTTAAAAATATTTTTACACATATGTATTTTAAATCACATTTTAGCAAATATATATTTTAAATATATATTTTTTGCTATATAGTAAATCTGTTAATGTGTGATTGACAAATATGCATGATTTTAAAATGATTTGTTTGTGTTCAAACTATGTGAATTATGGGAATGTTATATCTTAGATGCCGAGCTAAATATGTTTTGAGTGTATTAATCAGTCATTAGATATTAAGGCGTGCGTGAGCTTGACCTGTGGACTGGAAGACGTTGGCGTTGCAGTTACAGTAGCGTGCGGCGAAGGCCTCCATCATGCGGTCGATCTTCTGAGCTTCACCCGGCAGACGGAAACTCCACAAGAACTGCCTACAAGACGAACGAGACGAACAGCAATGAGACGAGTTCAGCTGCTCGACTGTGGATGAAGAAGAGCTCGTTTCTCACCGTAACGCCTGGACCAGGTTCAGATCTGAAAACTCGTGCAGCTCCACGAACGCTTTGAGGATCTGCAGGTGTATGTCTTCCCTGAAACAGCAGACAGCATCAGATACATGCACATGCACACACACTCACACTCTCACACACACACACACACACACACACACACACACACACACACACACACACACACACACACACACACACACACACACACTCTCTCTCTCTCTCTCACTCTCACACACACACACACTCTCTCTCTCTCACACACACACACACACACTCTCACACACACACACACACACACACACACACACACACACACACACACCATTCTCCCAGGAAGTCTCCGATGGCGGTCTTATTCAGTCCTTCCTCTTTATACAGAAACTCAGCCACTCGCTCTGGTTTCCAATCCAGAAGCTCGTTATCCACCAGATACTTGATTCCTGAAACACAGAGACGTTTGAGCTGTCACAGACCCAGATAAACAACGAAGAGCTCGTGTGAGTTTATCAGCTCCGTACACACAAGTTCAACATCTGTTTTTAGAGATTTTCCTTTCAAACCCACACTTCCCTTTTCAGCAGAATGACTAAAGAGACCAAAAATAGCAACACAAAATCAGATGAAATATTACTCTGGTTGAGCTTTGGTCACCTAAAATATTATATTACATTATATTAGTATTAGTAGGA